>PVHX01021929.1:0-28741 GCA_004024805.1 Geosciurus inauris | reverse complement strand
ATTTTCCCCAAATGTAACCAACCCACCAGGGTTAGGTGTCTTAAAGGTGAAATTGCCCCATATTTCATCAGGAAACATAACCACCTCCTGCAACCATAGATCTACATATCCCATGTAACTTTAAAGCAGGTGTAGGGCAGCTCTCTTGGAAATAAATACATTTTGTTTGACCATAAAGTTACTTATTTGAAACTTGCACTTGAATAACAGACTAGTTAAATCCAATACTGTAAACTGGTGGTAACTTTGTATTAAAATGTTGGCTTCTGTTTCCACTGGAACCATAGACTCTGATTGTTCAAATTGTACTTCTGCATCTAATCTCTCTTCTCTCTGGGGCTACATTTAGTATCTTCCCTTAGTCTTTGGTGTGCTGATTTCACTTTCATGCCTTTTACTTGGAATTAACTGTGCTTCCTAAACCTAAGGATCTATTTCCTTCTTCTGTCCTGGATGACTCCGGCCACTTTAATTGATGACTTCCCATCTTCTGCTCTCTGTACCCATATACCTCCAGGTGCTCCAATGAAATGCACTTTTAGACAGTCTCACTCTGCTCTTCACATTTTTTAAACTGATTCATTCCCTTCTTCTCATCTTTCTGTATGTGTGGGTAACTTCTCAAATCTTTCAGTTTATAAAGTCTTTCTTCATTATATTTAATCACCTGTTTAAAACATTAAAGTTTACATGCTTAATAATCCTTTTAGAAGTTCTATTTGGTTCTTTTTATAATCTTAAGGATTTTTCAGATAATATGTTGTTGATGTTTTCAATTTCTTCACTTAGTCTTTTTTAAAAAATATACTTTTGCAGCCAGGCACAGTGGTGCACGCCTGTAATCCCAGTGCCTCAGGAGGCTGAAGCAGGAGGACTGCAAGTTCAAAGCCAGCCTTAGCAACTTAGCAAGGTTCTAACAACTCATTGAGAACCTGTCTCTAAATAAAATATTTTAAAAAGGGCTGGGGATGTGGCTTAGTGGTGGAGCATCCCTAGGTTCAATCCCCAGCACTAAAATAGATAAATAAACAAACAAATAAAGTATCTCTGCCCCCTCTTTTGCTAGTGGTTTCAGATCAAAATTTAATGGATTCTATTTTTATTTTATTGTCTTTAGTAGTGCACAATAATTACACAGAATAGTAGGGTTCATAGTGACATTCATATATACATATAACAGTCTGATCCATTTCACTTCCTAGTACTTCTCTTTTCCCTCACTCCCTCCCTTCCCTGATCCATTTCTTCTAAACTTTTTTTTTTTTTTGGTACTAGAGATTGAACTCAGGGACACTCGACCACTGAGCCACATCCCCAGCCCTATTTTGTGTTTTTTAATGTAGAGACAGGGTCTCACTGAGTTGCTTAGTGCCTTGCCATTGCTGAGGCTGCTTTGAACTCGTGATTCTCCTGTCTCTGCCTCCCAAAGTGCTGGGATTACAGGCTTGCGCAACCGTGCCCGGCTAAACTTTTACTTTTTATCCTGGGGCACAAGAGTGGGTGCAAGGATATCTAGAAATTGATGGAGTATTAAGGGATCTCCTTTCCTGCAACAGACCAAAGTCTTGACCCCTCCCACACAGCTGTTTAAATCAAAGCCACAACATCACAGGACAGCAAATGGCTGGGACATTACTTCAGAAGAAAGAAACTATTCTTTTGAGTTATTTCTTCATTTTATGGCACTTATAAAATCATCATACCATTTTATAAATTTAGTTATACATTTAAGAGTGTTTATACTATTCACTTCAAATTTTGAGGTGTTTAAACAGCACCAGAAATATTAAAAGACATCTAACTGACCATGGTGACAGAAGTAAAAGCCTCATTTTATTTTTCCACTAATGCTTGATATATAAGACTGTTTCCTGTGTTCTGTGTCAAAAATAAAACAGAGGTCTAATGGAAAAATAACATGTTCCCTTGTGTTTAAGTTTTCTCATCTGTAAATGAGGATAAAATTAACTATGAAATAGGGTTATTAAACAATTAATGATTTAATAATTATGTATAGTGCACTTCCCTATACTGGAACACAGTAAGCATTCAGGAAACATCATTCTGCTGTCCTTCAATGAAAATAAAATCTAAAAGCCTGTGTTCTTTGAGAAGAAAAACCCAGGCTACTCAGAAAATGCAAGACCAAAACAAGAGTTTTTAAAAAGACATCTAAGAGGCATGTATCATTTTACTAATTACCCACACACTTCATAACTAGTTACACTCAAGTTCAAATTATGCCATAAACATAACTTCTAGAAAATCACAGAATATACTGCACATTTCCTACATTTCAAAACCATCAAAAGCTAAGAGCAAGAGATTATCTCATATATAATATATAGCATAAAACAACTAATCAGGGAGATTGGGAAGACTGATTAATAGAAACAGATGGTAAATTACCCTCATAGTATATAAAACAATTCTCTATAAGCAAAATTAACAAGTATATGGGATCTTTTTATGTAACAACTTATTCACTGAAGTAATGTAAAAATCTAAGAAATAGTAGTTTTTAATGGCTAAAGACTAACAAACAGGATGACTTGTCAAGTTTTCCACACTATATTTCTTACTAAAGATCTGTTGAGTTCAATATTTATATCTATTACGGGATAGAAATGCAGCTCAGTAGAAGAGCACTTGCCTAGCATGCAAGAGGCCTTGTGTTTGATTCAGAACACAGCAAAAAATAAATAAACAAACAACTTTTACACCTACTATGTGCTGGGCTCTATAATTATAAATAGAAAGATGAATAGCAACCAGATCCATCTCTCCAGATTCACATTATAATGGGGGGAAAATGCAAACAAGAACAAATATGTACAATACACTATACACTTTGAGGAAGTCTATAATAAAATCATCAAAATGTAATGAGAAGATGAGGAAAAGAGAGATGAATTCCATAGACAAATATGTAAACTGGTTATTAATCCAGTTCAGCTATGATCCCTGCTGTTTTTACAATCAAAACTCTTTTTTAATGTCTGTTATTTCTAACACCTATAATTAAGTTGGTATTTTTAGAGCAGTTATAAAAATATGAAAACCTAGATTAAAGGAACTACATTTGTCCATGTCTATTCCTGTTCAAATGGCAAAAGGAGCTAAAATAACCATGAAATTTATAGACTACTTCTGAAATTTATAGATTACTCATTACAAGCATGCTGGAAGGAGGGATTCAATCTATTTGAAAGGAGAAATAAGTGCCAATCCATCTCTCAAACAATTTCCAATAAAGCATCATAAATAATGATCTCCATCTTTTTTAAATTTTAATAATGAAAATGTTTTCAACAGTTTCAAGGATTTTCCACATATATAAATTAAACTGCATTTGAAAAAAATCTCTCAATTATATGGTGAATAATGCTGGCAAAAGTTCATACAGAATAATTTGAAAAATGTGTATACAAATATCATTGCTAGTGAGAGTGACCAACCAAAGATACCATATGCAGGAGGGCACTCTCAAATAAGTTAGTTTTGATAAAATGAATATGACTCAAAAATGTTTGCTTCATCAATGGATTATACCAAGCATTACTGCATTAGTTATCTTTTAGTATAAAAATTCCAGAAACAGTTTTGCAGATTTGTCAAATATAGCAACTTCCATGGTTGAGCAGCTGTGTACTATACGTATTTGTCCATAGACAAATATGTAAAGTGGTTATTAATCCAGCTGATAAACAGTTGAAGACTAAATGTCATTACAATTTTCTACAACAACTTTATATTTGAGCAGTTTCAGCATATTAAGTATATCCAATCCAGCAGGTTTTTTTTTAAGTTGGCATAATTTAAGTAAATAGTACTGAGAAAAAGCTCAGTTATAGTTATTTGGCTATTTCAAAATTTTCTGTTGAATAAAGTTAAACAGAAATAATATGACTTTTTGCATAATGAACTATTAAATTAGTTCCAGGAACTTATGTGGATATTATGGTTTGGACCTGGAGTGTCCCCCAAAAGTACACATGTTGTAAGTGTGGTCCCCAATGCAGCAAGGTTCACAGGTGGGGCTTTCCATCAATGATTGGATCAAGAAGCATCTGATCTCATCAGTGGATTAATCCATCTAATGGCGGGATGGACAACAGGATAGTCAGAGGAAGCAGGTCACTGGAGATAAGCCCTGGAAAGGCTTATCTTCTTTCCAGCCCCCTCCCCTCTCTCTCTGCTTCTCAGCTGCCATGAGATAAGAGCTTTCTCCAGCCAGCTTTCTCCAGCCAGCTTTTCTCTACCCTTCTCCCATGATGTTTCTGCTTTGGAGCCAGCTGACCATGGACTGAACCTCTGAGTCTGTGAGCCAAAATATTTTTCCTCTTGTAAGTCGTTCTTCTCAGGTTTGGTCACAGTGAGGAAAGCTGACTAACACAATGGAAGAAACGATAAAATCAAAGAAAGATTTTGTAGCTTTGGTTATATAAAAGAACAGTATAGATAAAGGACTGATTCTAGTCTTTCTCAGTCACTTGTTAGACCTATGACATGAAGACAATCCCAAGCATTTTGATTCTGATGTAAATGTAAGATTATTATGTACATTCTACTGAATTCACACACAAGAGAAATTTCAGGGACTGGAAAAAGACGGCATAGATGAAACAAGAGGGAAGATGCATGAAGAAACAGTCTCCTGTGTAGTTGATGAGACTATAAATTTGAGGGATGTTTGGCAAATTTATAAAAAATTTCATGTGTATATATTTGATGAAATTCTATGTTGCCTACATAAATACTTGCCCAAATTTGATGACTGAAAATGTACAAGGATATTCTTTGTGACATTATGTGTAATCATGGAAAAAAAGCTGCAAATTTATATGGCCATTATTTAACTATATTATGGTTTTAATATGCAACCATCAGAACAAAAGTAGCTCTTATACATACAAGTATTTTATCAAAACATTTAAAGAATCAGTCCAGTGTTCCCTGCCGTGGCAATTCAGAGAATGTACAGGAGTATACCAAACCTAAGAAAACTAAGAAGTAGGTAAAGATTTTTTATGTCAAGATTATAGATGAAGTAATCAATAACCAACATTGATAAGATGCATCTGCACCAAAAAATGGCACTAGCATCACATCCGTAAGAAAACTCATAGCAACAACCAAAAGACAAAGGCTATCAAGAGCCCACAATCAGTGTACATCCCAAGCGTGGAGTGCCTGCCACACATGAAAGCCACTCCTGGGAAATGACTAGATCTCAAATTTCTGTTTTCATATAAGCTCGCTTACCTGTCTTAGAGTCTTCCTGAAAGCCACATAAACTTTGTGTTGGATGAAAACCATCATGTCTTGTTAGTCCAAATGCTGAACCATTTCTGTATTCCACACACACAATTCTTTGAAACAGTGATTATTTATAAGAAATAGGATTAGGATGGAAAAGACATTTTATTACTCTTTTTACATTTAAACATTGTGATGTTAAAAATATTTTATAGGTAAGATGAATTATATTAAAATTTTAATTTGAAAACCAACAGAAATAGGTAAAGGGAAAACAGAATTATATACTTAAGTTAGTAAGAATAATTCCAAACCAACCTCATTCTTTAAGGAGTCAAATACTTTGTTAGGACAAGTCAGGATTAATTCAAAGCTACCTATAAATAATCTAGAGGACAGAGGAGCTCCAGGATCTGATTTAGAAGATGCCTGGGTTTCCAGAGAAATCTAAAAATTTCTAATTATTCAAATCTTGCTTATTCATAACGCAAGTCCTACTCCTCTAGTTCCCCCAAAATTCAATCTTTATATACATGAAAACAATCTGTCAATATTCATAGTTTGAGCTAGAATTCTGTCCCGTGCCTGAGAAACAACAACAAACCACTTAATCTATGAAATCTACTCTTAAGCCAGCTCTCACACTCATATGAGTTGGTCTAGTTGTGGGAAAGACAATGTGTCCCTCCTAAATGAGCCTTGGAACAGCCCATCAGCAATGACACATTAAGAAGGAAGGGTCACCATGTGTTCAACAATTTAGTACATACACAACTCACGAGGACCAACAGAAGGTTCACTATCAGGCACAAGGATGACAACTGGCATGGTAAGTGAGGATTGGTTTTTGGTTTTGGTTTGGTAACTGACAGATCAAATCATAACTATTTATTATGAGAGACAGGAAATTTGGATTTATGGTGGGCTACCATACTGAGCCTCAGAATAAAGCCAATACAGCTGAAGGTAGAGCTAGGGGAAAAGAGAAGACACTGCTCTAGTGCCCACTGCCATAGCCAAAGCCAGACACTCACTTCATAGGCTGCATGAGGCCAAGAATTCTCCCTGGGCTCAGGCCAGTCTGAACTAGGTTCTCTGGCATTTGCAAGAAGCAGCAGCCCTAACTAATATAAATTAGAAGCAGCCCTAACTAATATTAATTCTACTTCAAAGACACTGAATTCTCCAAACAATGTTGGAACAAGCGCTTACAAGGAGGCAGCTCACCTGCTACTGGTATGAGTGTCACTAGCGGGCCTTGATTCCAGCCCAAAGCAGTTCACGGACACAGTTAAAAGAGACAGATTAGGATGCTTTCCCGTTCAAGACTCTATTTCATGTGAAAAACTTTATATCAAGGCATTTCTTGGAAATATATGCTCTCCCCAAGAGATAACAACAATTTACTTTGCTCAGAGGAGTACTGAAATGCACACAAAATTAACTGCTGTTTAGAGAACTCTTTCAGAATTTTAGATTGAAGGCTTTTCTTATAGTATATTTATGTGCAATTATTAAGAAAACTCACATTCTTTGTAATATTCCATAAATAATGAGCAGAATACTCTTTAAATTTTAGTCATATCAGGAGCACAGAATTATCCCTATTTCAAATAAAAATCAAGTGGTATTTCTTTTGAGTGTCTATGTGCTTTGTGCTGTGCTAGCCTTAATGATCTAGTTCATGCCACATAATTAAGATTTTTATTACCTCTTAGTAAATATTGCTGTGCAAATTCTATTATCCTTTCTCTCTGCCATCTTCTGTCTTCTCCTCCCCTACTAATGCACTATGGAGATAAAAGTATGACATTTAGTCATCATTGATCCTACTTATAAATTGTAAAATCACATACCTCTTTAACACTGAGTGACACCAAATGCCTCATTACTAAGAAATCTTCAGGAAACAGCCTAACATCAAGCTGTTCGTCCTAACGTGGCACATCTAGAAGATGGGTAAAACTCAGAATGTACAAAAACTTACAAGTAGCACAGAAAAGGAAAACGATTTTGCATGTGTGAAGCTGGCATATGCATGTTTATCCAAATGTGGATTTCAGGAACAATTAGGGTGGCGTGTACTCTCAGTCATAAAACTTTTCCTGAAAACTGGCCATTCTTTAGAACAGGTAGCAAACATGCAAACTCCATCTACAATGAATAAGGGAAACATGTAAGAGACTTTCA
Organism: Geosciurus inauris; assembly: GCA_004024805.1. NCBI lineage: Eukaryota > Metazoa > Chordata > Mammalia > Rodentia > Sciuridae > Geosciurus > Geosciurus inauris. Next base: position 21,292 of record PVHX01021929.1, on the reverse strand, counting down.
CTGGCATTGCTATAATACAGGGGTTTTGCTGTGGGTGATTATTGGAAGCACTGTAGGATATTCAGCAGTATCCCTGACTCTATCTCATATGCACTAATAATACCTCTCAGTTAGGACAACCAAATATATCTGTAAATGCCAAATGTCTCCCAGGAGGTGAATCACTCCCAGCTGAGACCCAGTGCTTTACATGCTGGACCACTTGTTCTCTGAAGGCAGCCAGAGTGCCACAGCACCTAAGTGTCAGGCAGACTGCTCACCGTCACCAAGAAAATCCATTCTGCCTAACTACCTGTCAGGAGAATGAACAAAGTATCTATGCCCTTGATGCACTGCCTTCACAGGTATCCCAGGCACATGCATACTTAATCATCCTCAAGCCTCTGCCTTCCTGAATAATCAGTAGGACTCCTCAGTCAATCCGTATGGACACTGGATACCTGTGATACCCTAGGTCCTCTTCTAGCATAATCCCATGGTATTTCTATCTGCCTCCCATTCACTTAAGACCCTATTTCTAAATTATTGCTACTGGTGACAACAGTCAAGTTGTCACCTGATTACTGACATCATCTCCCAAGTTATTGGAAACAGCCATCCCACAGATACCGCCATGGATGGTGAGCATGAACAGCGACAGCCTCTGCCTGATGAGTTCACTTCATAATGTAGACATGTTGGTAAAGTGGCAGTGACAACATAATGACATGGGGCAGATATCTATGGATGAGCAAAATAATAAAATGCCTGGAACTGCCAAGAGGAGTTGGAGTATAAGACTAGGCTGATGTTGGCAGCTGATCTACTTGGCAGAAAAGTGCAAGTTTTAACACAAAAGTTTTAACACAAAAACTTTGAAAGGAAAATCACTGTTGATAAAATATGTTACACAATTAATGTAGAAGAGACTAGAGCAATTTGGATGTGTCAGTAGCAACACATCCCAGAGCATATTTCAAATGAGAGATTCACTGCATATATCATAAATGAACACACATTAGAATCAGATACTTTGTTACACACAAAAAGTGATACTTATGTTTATATTATTTTGTAGATGTAGAAGGAAAAATCATGTAATCAGTCTAAGTCAACCTTTCCTAGCACCTTTGACAACTCTTTTTTTTTTTAAAGTGGGGGTGGTAAGTGGGGATTAAACCCAGGGGCACTTTACCACTGGGCTACATCCCCAGCCAATTTCACTTTTTATTTACAGACAGGGTCTCGCTAAGTTGCTTACGGCTTCACTAAATTGCTGAGGCTGGCTTTGAACTCATTAGGCTCCTGCCTCAGCCTCAGCTGCTGGGATTACAGAAGTATGCCACTACCAGCTTCTGACAACTTTATAAAGATATTTAACACAAATTACTGAGAGTTTCTAGCAAACATATCTATTCTTTTAGTCAAGCAATGATCATTAACTCTACAAGGTAATAAAAGGTTAATTTCATCAATTAGACCTTGATGCCAAATAATTAAAAACTAATAAATGGATTAAATAGTTTACCATCAACTAATACAAGATTTCACATTTTATAATCTTATAACTTGACTATTATCTTTTTCTAACTAATCACAATCATAAGCTAATTCTCCTTCCAAGTTAGGGAAAAGGGGGAGATTGTGTGAGACTATACATAGAGAGAAAGGAGACAAAGTAAGAACTATGTTTCTAGAGAAAGAGAAATAACTGGGTTACTTCTGTTCAAGGCAACAGATAATTACCCCAAAATTCCTAGTGGCACTTCTGAAGGCCAAGTTATAAGCCTTTGATGCAAGGGACAATGTAAAGCAAAGAACTTAAATGGGCTGCATGAACTCCTTACTAGTACCACACTTCTTAGCTCAGAGAACACAGAATGACTTTCCCATTTAGACTATCTCAGGGCATTCTTAGAGACAGATTATTCTTAATCCTTAGGATATGATTTATCAAATTATGAGGAAGCCTATATTTTAAAATAATATTTACAAAGCTAGTTGCTTTACAGTTTGGTCAGATAAGTTAATACTATAAAAGTTGAGAGGTAATTAAAAACAGCTTATGCAGACCATGGTAAAGAAGAAAGGTTCATTATAAAGAGAAGCCATTCAAGGTTTTAATTTGAAGAATATTCCAATTTATATGATAAAGAATACTAAGGAAAAGTTGTGAACATAGATGCAGATTTCCACAACAAAATGCCAGAAAGCCAAATACACAGTACATAGTAAAAGGATCACTCACCATGAGTAAGTGGAATTTATCCCAGGGATGCAAGGATGGTTTAACATGCATATTAGTAAAGTTGATACACCATATTAAGAGAATGAAAGACAGAAACCATATGACCATCTCAATAGAAACAGAAAAAGCATTTGAAAAAATTCACATCCTTTCAAGAAAGAAAACAAACTCTCTATAAATTTGGCATAGAAGGAATGTATACATGAACATAATAAAGGTCATCTTTGAAAAGCTGAAGTTTAGCATAATGAAAAGCGAAAGGCTGAAAGCTTTTCCTGCAAGATTAGGAACAAGATCTTCTGATTTTTCTTCAACACTGGAAGTCCTATTCAGAGGAATGACAGAAACGAACAAACAAAAATAGAAAGAAAGAGAAGGCACCAAATAGTAAAGCCAAGAGTAAAACTTTCCAGTTGCTGATGGTGTGATTTCATATATAGAAAATCCTATATAATTTTATACACCAAAGCACCGTTAGAATGAATAAACAAATTCAGTAAAGTCACACTGCCCATAATCAACTGCCCCAAATCAGTAGCATTTTGCTATACTAACAACAAACTATCTGAAAAAGAAATTCAGAAATCCATCATATAAAATATAACACATAGGAGTAAATTTAATAACCAAGGAGATAAGAGATCTGCATATTGAAAACTATGTAACACTGATGAAAGAAATTGTAGAAAACGCAAATAAATGGAAGGCACTCAGTGTTCATGGATTGGAAGAACTAATATTAAAATGTCCATGCTACCTAAACAATCTACAGAGTCAATGTACTCCCTATCCAAATTTCAATGTCATTTTCCATGGAAATAGAAAAAATAAATAAAGCTAGAGTCACAGGGAACTACAAAAGACCTTGAAGAGCCAAAGCTATCTTAAGCGAAAGGAACAAAATTGGAGGCATTGGAGTACATGACATAAAAAGCTGTCGTAACCAAAACATGGACTGGCATAAAAACAGACACAGGCAGGAAAGAGAAACCTGAAATGAACCCACGTCTCTGGACTGATTTTGCCAAGGGTGTCAGGAACACACAATGGGAAAAGGACAGTCTCTCCAATAAGCGGCAATGGGAAAACTGCATATCCATATACAGAACAATGAAAATGGACTCTCTATCACCCTCTATACAGGAAGCAACTCAAAAATGGATTACAGGTTTAAATGTAGGACCTGACACTGTAAAACTGCTAGAAGAAAATGAGGGAGAAATGAGCCATAGCCCTGGTTTAGCCAAAGATTTCTTTCTTTTCCTTAAAAGCACAGTCAACAAAAGCACAGATAGGCAAATGGAATTGCACCAAACCAGAAAGCTCCTGTACACCTAAGAGAATAATCAGCAGAGTGAAGAGCCAGCAACGGAAAAGGAGGAGACACCTGCAAATCATACATTTGATAGAGGTTACAATCCAAATATGTAAGGAACCCACACAACTCCATACTAAGAAATGAAACAGCCTGACTTAAAACTGGGAGAAGGATGTGAACACACATTTTTCAAAAGCAAACAAAATCCAGTTGGAAAAAAAATCCAACTTTACTAACTACCAGGGAAATGCAAGTTAAATGCACCGTGAGCTATTATCTCACTTTGTTTAAGATAGGAATTATCAAAAAGACAAAAAATATCAAGGGTTGGTTAGGATGTGAAGAAAAGAAAACCCCCATGCACCATCAATGGGAATACAAATTGGAATAACCATTATGGAAAACAGTATGAGGTCCCCCCAACAATTAAAACTAAGACTGTCCTATAATCCAGCAATTCCACTTCTTGGTATATATCCAAAGGAGATGAAATCAGGACCTGAAACAGATATCTACACTCCTGTGTTTACTGCAGTACTATTTACAATAGGCAAGATATGGGTGCAACCTAAGCATCACCATAGATAAATGCAAAAAGCAGGAGGAATACACATAATGCATACTCTTCAGCTTCAAAAAAGGAGGAAATACTCTCACAGACAGCAATATAGATGAACTTGGAAGATATAATGCTAATAAAATATGTCAAATACTACATGATCTCATTTATAGGTGGAATTTTTAAAATATCAAAAAGCAGAGAGTAGAAGGCAGGCAATACAATGGTGAGAATAGAAAGATCAAAGCCCAAAGGAAATCAAAGTTTCACTTAGTAGAAAAAATTAGCTTCAGTGAACTATTGACATGATGATCTTAACAAAAAGGTATATTTTAAAATTGCTGAAAGAAATTGTAAAGGTCTTCACCAAAAATAATATGTGAGGTGGTACACTTGCTCATTAGTCTGATTTAATCATCCCATCTTGTAAACATTTATCAAAACATTATATATATGAAGTTATTATTTGTCTGTTAAAAATGTTTGAAACTTTTTTTTTTAAAGATCACCATTGTCAGGTGCAGTGGCACATACTTGCAATCCCAGCTTCTGTGAAGGCTGAGGCAGGAGGATCCCTTGTCCCCAGATGTTTGAGGCCAGGCTGGGTAATTTGGGGAGACCCCATCTCATGGGAAAAAAAATATTCTCCCTTTTTTGATGGGAGCAGGTTGGAAGAGGACAAGGGTGGGAGGATTGACAATGACCAGGAGAATGAGGCGGCCGTCTGGAGAAGACGGTGGCTGGGGCTGTGGTCACTGGACCTGAGGTGGGGAGAAACAAATGCACTTCTGCTCTTTAGGAGCAGAACTGACTGGACTGGCTAAAACTGGACAAGGAGCCAGGACAACGGGAATCAGAAACTTGGGTTCCCATCCTAACACAGCGCTGTCAGCACTACTTGGCATTCCCTCCACTGTGCCAGCGCTTTTTGTCCCTGTGCGTGGCCACATGCCATATGCTGTTCTTGGCTTTCTATCACCTTTTGATGTTCTGTTCTATTTGTACGATAATCACATCAGCCTGCATCAGTTCTTCTCTCAGTAAGAGGGCCTGGACACAAGGTTTCCCCCACTTTTCTCAACTTACATCTACCCCCCTGTATCTCTTCCTAGTGGCAATATTTTATAGCAATGGTATTTAAAAATTAAAATGCATTGCCAAAAAAGTCCAATAAAAATGCAAAACCTGAATTGCAGTTTGCAGGATAGATGCCTTCCTAGTCAGTATTGCCACTCAGGGCAGATTCGTTGCTTGGGTGTAAGCTGCGTTTCTTTGTTTGTTTGTCTCATGGCAATTCCCAAATCAAAGGCAACAGCAAAGCAGAAGATTGGGAAGTACCTGAAATAAATTTGGACATGTGAGATAACTTCTGGTAAAGAAGATTTGTTTGGAAACCCAGGAAAAAAACTGCTGCCACAAAAGGGAATCTATAGTGAGCCAGTATTTTTCCTGCTATTTTCAAAACAATCTTAGGGAAATTACAAGAAATATTAAGTTCAGGAATATTTTATAAAAAAGAGAATAAGGATGGAGATATAGATATAGAGATGTCAAATAAACACGCAAAAACATGTTAAATGGCATTAAAATCAAAACCACAACGTCATTACCTATCTTTAACAATCGCCAAAATAAAACACTGAGTTTATTTTATATCAAATCCTAGTGAAGCAAGAGAGAAACCAGACCACTCCCACAGAGCTAGCTGCAAAAGTGCAATGATACAGCAACTCTGGAAATCAGAAGGCAGGGCATGTAACCTAAAGGTGCAACTACCACAGGAGACAGCACACGCTTGGGCCCTTATCCAAGAGAAACGAATTTATGTTCACACAAAAGCCTATACAAGAACATTCACAGAAGTTTTATTCACAAAGGCCCCAAGCTGCAAACAACCCAGAGATCCCTCAGTACGGAAATGGTGAAGCGAATCCTGGTGCATCCCACCGCAGAACACTCCTCCGCAGTGTGGAATGCGTACCAGGGCACATGCAGCAATCTAGACACATCTCCACACAACTATGCTGCTGGAAGAAGCCAAGGCCAAAGGGCTTTCATGATACCATTTACCTAACATTCTTAAAATGACAAAATCACAGAGACAGCAAGCAAATCAGTGGTCACAGGCATGAAGGGCAGAGATGATAGCCATAAAAGGGGCAGCAGTGGGGATCCTTATAGGGATCAAGTATTCTGCATCCTGATTGGTGGTGAATACAACTTCCACATGTAAACCAATTTACTGGAACTGAATGCACACAAATGTGCACATGCCCACATAACAGAGAAGGGGTGAAATCTGAATAGATGAGTGGATTACATGGCCGTGTTAATTTTTCCAACTGAAATTATACTAGAGTTTTGCAAGGTCTTACTATTAAGAAATAGTGAGGAAAGAACATGTGATTCCTCTGTATTACTTCTTATAGGTGTATGTGACTCTACAGGTACCTCAAAATAAAAATTTAAAAAATTAAATTAGAAAATAAATTTAAAAAATAAACATTTTTTTAAAAATTTAAAAAATTAGAATAGTAGCAATCATCCATACCCACATGAAAGGTACCAACTGATATTCTTTTGTATAGCTCTTCTCTCATGCAAATCTTGCTAATGTTATCAAAGCTGTTCTAATACAAGAAATGTGACAATTTATTTATAATTACTAGTATGTGTATTTTTTTAAAAAGAGAAAAGAAAGCAAAGTTTTTATGTCAGTTTAAAAAAAAAAAAAGAGGCAATACACCTGCCAGTTTCTAAGACCATAAAAAAGAATACATAATAGGTACCTATGACATGGTGCTAATGATGATGATCCTCTGCCCAAGTATGATGACAGATGCCTTATTACATCATGATTAACCTTGTATAACCTGCAGAGTTTGTGCTTTATTTCTTATTTTATAGACAAGGAAAATGAGCTCAAAGATGCAAAGTGATTTGCCAAGTTATATAATGGATTTTCCTGTGGTCTTCAGAGTGAGAAGCCAGACTTACAAAATAAGAGTAATTTTCATTTATGTGTTACACAATTAGAAATAATGTAATAAATGGCTCCTGATTTAGTCAGCTTTTTTGTCACTGTGACCAGAAGACCTGATGAGAACAAATTTCAGAGGAGTAAAAGTTCACTCAGCATTCATGGTTTCAGAGGTCTCAGTACATAGCCAACTCCATTGCTCTGGGCCCAAGGTGAGGCAGGACATCATAGTAGAAGGGCATGGCAGAAAAAAAGTAGCTCAAGACATGATAATCAGGAAGCAGACAGAGCTCGGCTCACCAGGGACAAAATATAAATCCCAAAGGCACAACCCCAGTAGCCCACCTTCTCCAGCTGCATCCCACCTGCCTATGGTTACTGAGTAGTTAATCTATACCAGTGGATTAATGCACTGATTAGATTGAAGCTCATAACATAATCATTTCACCTCTAAACTTTCTTGCAGTGTCTTACAAATGAATTTTTGGAGAACACCTCATATCTAAACTGTAACAGTTCCGGAACTAGAACCCAGGTCCAGACAGTAATGAAGTCCAGATTGTTCTTATTAGACCACAAATCCACCACTGTGCATTAAGGATGGTTCAGTAAAGCAAACTGAAGTATAAGGGATGAAATTACCCAGCTTAATGTATAAGAATCTTAAAAATCAACTTAAATGATAGCAATAAAGCCCGTGACTTTTCTAATGCCATGCATCAATATATGCATGCTCCTACCAACATATATGTTGCTCCTACCAACACAATATATGGTAGGAGCCCAAGAGGTGATACGATCTACTGATCCCACAATCTATTCATAGAACTGGTTTGATGTCCTTCTTAGAGGAAGCAAAGGTTGAAGACATCTTTTAAATACCATAGTCACTTTTATGGATGTTAGCATGCTAGAGAAAACTGTTTGCCTTCTGTATCTGTCAGGGTCCAATTAGGAGATAGCATGCGGTAATTCAAATAGAGAAAATATAAATGCAGAAAGAAATCTCAACACGAGATCAGCTCCAGGGAGGGAACACCCACTGCCCAGGACAGAACAGCAGACATCAATAGAAAGGGCACAATGACAGGACTACGTAGAAGTCCTTCCTCTGAAGTGCTTGGAATTCACTGTGAAGCTACCTGAGGGGGTGCTGGGAAGCTGACTGGGGGAAAAGGGCACATGCTGCTGACCATAGGAACTTCAGAAAAACTGTCCAAGGGAATGAGAAGAAAAGCCCTTGGTCCAGCAATGTCAAACATAACAGTTATTGCCAAGAAGAAAGGCTGGGAGGCCCAGCTCCATGGTCAAACATAGATAATGAAGACTGGATTTGGAGTTCAGAGGCAATAAACTGATAACTCCAAAAGATACAAACATCTTCCTCACTCTAGCACCAACTATTTCTTTAGTTAGTCACTGCCCAATGTCTCCTATCCTGGGAGGTGCACAGCAGTCCCTCCTCCTCTCACTTTCTACTCTCCTACTTCCTCAAGCCCAGTTCAGCACCTTGCACATACAGTAGGCATGCCATAATTGCTTGCTGAACTGAACTGAAATATACCACAGCCATGTCTTTGAAATATCAGTCCATTTCAGATTTTTAAAAATAGGTCTAGCTTAACTCAGGAGGGTAGAAAATGCCCTGTGGGACATTGAGTTTATCAGTTATTTTCCTGTCAAGATTTGGATTAAAATTCTAGTCTGATATACAGAGCAAAGTAAATTCAGTTACAAATGAACTTTGGTACTGACATACATCAAAGGAGTACTTCTCCATCTATGCATCCTTTCTCAGCAAAAGACTGAAATAATTTGTATAAGATGAAACTGATAAGGAAAAATATCCCCAATTTTTTTAGTCCAAATTTTTACCTTACAAGCACATAGTATAGACCCAAAGGAAATTCTCTGGATACATAAAATGCAACTTATAAGTTAAATTTAAAATACATCAAAGGATAAGATACGATGTCTGGGACCTCCACTAGATTTGCCAATTGCTGTTATTTGGCACTTTGTGCTAAAATAAAACTTCAGAAGTTTCTACTCCTTAGATTTCTCTCTAATGCCCCAACTTACTCCTATGTGCCTAACTGGTAGTACACAATATGCTGGATGTAGGGTTTACCTTTTGTTAGGGTTTGGATCTAGAAATAACCCCAAAAGCTCATGTGTTAGGCAATGCAACAATGTTCAGAGGAGAAAAAATTAGATTATGAGAGCTGTAAATTCATCACTGAATTAATCCATTTGAGGCATTAATAATTTGAATTGACCACTGGGTAGGCAGGTGGGACATGGATGGAGGAGAAGCCTGGACTATATCTCATCCCTGGCCCCTTCCTCTCTCCCTCTCTGTTTCCTGGCTGCCATGAGCTGAGCACACTTTTCCACCCACGTGTTCTGCCTCACCATAAGCCCAGAGCAATGGAGTCAGCTAACAATGGACTGAATCTGTGAGCTCCAAATAAACCTTTCGTACTCTAAGTAGTTCATGTCAGGTATTTTGTCATATCAACAAAAAGCTGACAGACATTCCTTTGCAGCATGCTGGTTACAGTTTTGCTTTGTTTCTTTATGGCATGCATTTGCAACACTGAGCAACATATAAAATTGTGTGATGTTTTTAATTTTTAAACAATAATATTCCAAACTTTGCTTTGTATCATAGAACATTAAGTTCTCAATGGACTTCTATTTAGAAATACAAATCTAATTCACTAGATTAACTTAGCTCCTGTGCAGCTAGTCAATGTAGGTACATGATTTGCATGTTTTACTATGTTTTCAAAAAGCTTTGGTCATCAATCTTAGGCCTCCTTGTAAACTTGACACACTTTCTCAATGGTATATACCTAAAGGGATAATCACGGGCCCTATAAAATGCACATTAATTTCACCACATAATACTGAATTCCTATCAATAATGAACATACCAACTTAATCCCAGTTAATATTTTTCTAGCAAACTGAATTAGGTACTAGTATCAATATTAAATAAGTACACATAGGACATGGTTAGGAATTTGATTTTGCTTACTGCAGTAGAAGCCTGTTTACCTACCTATAAAAGTGAAGGTGCTGATTGTCAGATGCGATCAGGAAATGTCAACTGGAAAGTATATCCTGCAGGGAGACTGACCACACTCTAAATTTCTTCTCTTACCTATCCCTTGCCACAAATCTTGAGCAATTTTTCTCTTCAAAGCCTGTCCAAACTTAAGATTGGAATGGACAACCTCCTCTAGCCTTTGGATCTTCTTTATAGTCAATGTGCCTCCATTCTCTTGATAAGAGGTGTTGATATTATTAGTGACTGGCATCAGTTAACTTAATAACCTCCCAGTACATTTTGTTCATTCATGCATTCATTCATGCATAAATTTGTAAGCACATACTAAATGAGCATCAACTGCAACCAAGAGTCAAAAGAATACAGACAAGGTCCAACCCTCACGGAGTCCACAGTCTACACTTATGCTACACAATAAGGTAAACACCAGCTGTGTAACATATTCAGCATTGGAAATGCAGCTACTTTATATAATATGTACTATAAGTATAAAATATACACTGAATTTTGAAGACTTTGTATAACAAGAATATAAAAGATATAATTAAGTTTTATATTAGTTATGAATTATTCTTTATTTTATTTTTTAATGGGACTATAACAAAATAAACTTATTTATGTGATCCACCTTATTACCTCCCCTGTACAAGAGGGTATGAGAGACAAGAATAATAGTGCAGGGCGGGGGTTGTGGCTCAGAGGTAGAGTGTTCACCTAGTGCAGGTGAGGCGCTGAGTTCGATCCTCCATACCACATACAAATTAATAAATAAAAATTATTTTAAAATTTTTTTTAAAAAGTGTTAACAGTGTAGTAAGAGGATTCCTAAGGTAGGGTAGACGCAAAGCTCTATGGAAATGTCTACAGATCAAATGTACAACATAAGGACTCTGCATCACAAATGTGTACTGTATTAGGAATTCATGCTAAATGAGTAGATTTCAGCTGTTTTGCCACAATTTAATTTAAAAATGGTTACTATGTGAAAAAAATGGATATGCTAATTCGCTTTGCTACAATGCTCTTTTAACCATCTAAATATATCCCATAATATCATGCCCTTTACCTTAAATATGTAAAGCAATTTTTAAATGCTCTATGGGGGCATGTAGAAAGAACAAAGTCAGTTCAGCACAAGAGAAAGTGAGCCCCAGAAACTGAAATAGCAAATAACAAAAATAATGTTTTATTAATTATTTTAGAAGTATGAATTAGGTGAGGGGAAAAAAAAAAGGGAATAAAATATTTCTAAGCAAAAGCCCAGAAACGAGAGACCACAAAAACTAGCTACATCAGACAAAACTGGGCTGGCAAGGTCATATCACCCCTAGGAACTCTTGATAAATACATTAGCACTAATCATCATTTTGCATTATTTCATCCCTAAAACAAAAGCAACTTTAGATAACTGAAGCAAAACACTAAACATGCAGAAAGTAATTTCTAACTCTCTTTTTCAAACTACCATCTACTCTACTACCAGAATCACTTAATCTAAAGGATTAGCAGTTGACTAAAGCCACTAACCCCATACATGAACCTAACAGAATCTCATGGAAGAAGGTAACATGGTACAAAATAGCTCATGCTGCTGCACAGGCACTGAACCAATCTATAGGAGAATAGCAGGTCTTATTTCTATTCTTTCTTTCTTTTCTTTTTTTATTTTTAGCTGGAGATAAACAATTTTGTTTTGTTTTGTTTGCTTTTTTTATGGTGCTGAGGATCAAACCCAGTGCCTCACACATGCTAGGTGAGCGCTCTGCCACTGAGCCACAAACCCAGCCCAGGTCTCCATATTTCAATAATAAAAAAAAAAGTCCATGAAATTGTAGCTAGTTCCTCTCTGCTCTAGAGCTGTAGACATTTGGTTTCATGATTGTTTTAATTGCAAAATGAAAGGGATACAAAATTAGAATTTTAATCAACATCTGGCAAATGATACAGTGACCCAAAGACAAGAATGCCTTTTATTTATTCCAATACAATATCGAGCTCCAAGCCTCACCAGAAGTCATTTTCATTAATAATTGTAAATAAAACCAAGAAAAAAAAGTCAGTAAAAAAGTAAAAAGAAGACAAAAGAAATTGAGATTTGGTGTTAGAAGATAGTTTTTAAAGGACTTAAAACAATTAATCTCAACAGCTGGAAATCATATTTGGCTCACGTTAAAGAAATGCTGCTGCTTGCAAACATGATAAATGGAGAGCAGCTTGCAACCATGATGGATAAAAATAAATATTTCATTATGCAAAATGTGCCTCCTTGTTGTGTTTGTAAATCTGCAACAATTCTAAGTACTGCATCGCAGCACATGCTGTTAGTTATCCTCACTGACTTGCAGGTACTGGGTTTTTGTTGTTTTCCTTCTATTTTTCTTTTTTATTCCACATTTATTTTGCTATTGTGACTTGAAAATAACTTTTGGCATTTGATGATAGAGACAAAAATAGCTATCATTTTCCTCACTAAAGTACAGAACTATGTACTTCTTTTTAATTACATCTTTGATCCTTAGAACCTACAAGGCAATGATAAGTTGCTAATACTAAGAAGAATTCAATAATAAAGGAAATCAGTGCCTCCAGAAGGAATGGCAGGAATAAAACTCACTCCTATTCTTTCTTAAAGATGCATTCAAGCTTGTTTTAATAATTCATAAAATACACAACCTCATAAATGCACAACAAAGTACAATATAGCCCAGAGAAATGAACTGAGATGGAAATATTGATCCCTACAATATTTTTAATAAGTGCAATAACAAGGTGTACCCTCCAAACCAACAATCCACCCAGACATATGCCCCACTTGCTCATAGTTAACCATCTGAGACACCAGACCATAGACAGTGAAATCCAGTCCTCCAGTAAAACAATTAGCACTTGGAAGTAAATCACCAGGCACCGGGAAAGGAAAGGAAGGGGGAAGGAGCCAAGAAATCAAATCCTAAAAGTCACACTGCTGAAGGCCTTTTAGACAGCTGGAACACATTTACTGAAATATTTAAAGAAGCAAAAATCTTGTTTTAAGACAGAAGGCAGAAGTCTCTTCCATTTCTCCACCCCAAACAAGTGATGAAAAACAAAAAAACAAAAGTTCCATCTTCTGTAAAATGAGACAAAATGTAGGATCCCAACCCTAGTCTTTGTGGAAGAGCAGCCAAGGGAGTGAAGCTGGACCTGGGGTCTAAGAGGATGCACAGAGGAGGTACCTGCAGATGCAGATGCAAGCCACTGCAGGAAGCAGCCTGGTGCTGAGCAAGGGGAATGGAGCAGGGACTGGACTCGGAACACCTGCACATCTGCCACAGCACTAGCAACAGCCAGCAAAGATCAAACACGCCCTGCAACCAGGGGTGGGCTCATGCAGAGGCCAAGAAAAAGAAACTAGCACAGGATCCAAATGGTCAATGATGGTAAAGGAAAAAGGGAAATGGAAGAGGGAGAAAGGAAAATGGGGGAGGGCAGGGGAGGAAAAATAGGGAAAAGTGAACAGGAAAAATGGATGAGAAAGTGGCACAAGAAAAATGTCACCAAGTAAATGAAAATCCTGACTGGAAATATCACTAAATCTCAAAGAACTGAATAAAGTAAGCCAATCCCAAAAAAACCAAAGGCCGAATGTTTTCTCTGATTAATGGATGCTGATGGGGTGGGGAGCATGGGAGAAAGGGAGGAACTTTGGATGGGGCAAAGGGGAGGGAGGAGAAGGGAGGGAACACAGGGGTAGCAAAGATGGTGGAATGAGATGGACACCACTACCCTAGTTACATGTATGAAGACATGAATGGTGTGACTCTATCTTGTTTACAACCAGAGAAATGGAAAAGTTTGCTCCATATGTATACTGTGACTTGAAATGCATTCTTTCATTTTAAAAAATAAATATTAAAAAAATAACTGAATGAAAAACAAAGTCATTCAAAGGAGAGCTGTCAGAGTTTTGAAAGATACAGCAAAACCAGTGAAGAAAATGAATTATAGGCTTGCAGAGCTCATTTAAAAAATTAAATCTAAACAAGTAGTTGCTCAGAGCAACTGGCATCATTGAAAATCCAGCAAGGGGCACAAAGAAGGGATGAAGAAATGAGCAAAAGGAAATGGAAATTAACAATGAGTTACAGAAAACAGAAAGAAAATCAGAATTTGTCTTTTAAGAAAATTACATGTGTAAAACTGCCTTCCCAAGACAACCACAGAATTAATTAAAAAAAATCTTCCAGTGCTAACAGGAGACTTAAACTCACAAACAGGGCACACACGCGTCAGAACACACCAACACAGACGAATATCTTGAGTGAGGCCTAATTAAAAACATGAATTCATTATAAAATAGATATAACAAAATGCCTAGAAACTGGAAAATTTTCATTCCTTAGTCCAATATGGAAAGAAACATGGACCAAGGATATGTAAGTAAATGAATTGATTTGGTGGTGGGAAGAAAACTTCATTAAACCTAATCATGAACACAAAAAGATATCCCTTAAAAGTATGGTGCTAAAGGGAGAAAAAATAAACTAAGCCACCTGAAGAAAAAAATAATTTGACTATGGCACCCCAATTCCTGGCACAGTCTAAACCAGGCAGCCAAAAGTTTGCCCAAACTTAAAATTGTATGACTATTCTCCAAAGCAAATGAACACGTTTGGTGGGAATTAAGAGAGTACTGGCACCTCAAGGACTTAGAAGTGAGCCCAGACTCCTACGTGGCTCTCTTCATCTCTGGGTGAAAAGTGTCAGTCCACACACGGACCACAAGCCAACAGGTCCATGTCATTCTTCCAACTGCCATTTCTTAGTAAGAAAAGACAACCAAAAACCACTAGAGTATAGGACACAGAGAAATGAAAGAAATACAGACTAATGGAAAAGCAAGGATCCACAGGAGCACCCGGGGCACAGGTCAGAACGAGAGTGGAGATAGGTATGCATAGGAAATTCACACACTCAAAGGCCTCAGATGAAACTGAACATATAAAACAAAATAGACACTGTGAAAATGGAATGAGCAATGTCTTTTAATCAAATGTTGCGGGGACATCCACGTAAGTAGAAAACCACAGACCTCTACTACATATACCACATAAAAATACCAATTCAAGATGATTATAGATATAAATGTATAAAGTAAAAACAACTAATCTTCTTAAAGACAAATCAGAATAAACTGCATAAAATTATAACCCTCAGGAAGGCAAAGCACAGCTTCATGCCCCAGAACACCAGTAACAGTAAACCTTTTTAAAATATATATATATCATCAAAACTGGAATTCTTTAAAACATTTGTTCATCAAAAACAACTTAAGAAAATGAAAAAGCAGGTCACAGATTGAGAGACTGGATTTGTAATACACATGTGAACCAATACTTGTATCTCAAATATTAATACCTACAAATAGATAATACAAAGACCACAAATATAACAAAAAATTAAGTGAGAGAACTGAATGGACACTTTATGAAAACAAGCATACAAAAGCTAAAAAAAACACATGAAAAGATGCTCAACATCATATGTACTGGGAAATGTAAATTAAACCATAATTGTGCTACTTCACATGTGCTAGAATATCTAAAATTAAAAAGAGTAAGACCAAAGGTTAAGAGAGGATATGAAGCAACTAAAACTTCAAATGTTGGTCAACTACTTGGAAGACCTGTTGACAGGTTCTTATAATGTTAAATACACAATTATTCTATGTTACTTTACTCATGATACATGAAACATATGTCTACAAGAAAGAACTTTTTCTGGCTTTACTGAGATAAAATTAACAAATTACAATTCTATATGTTTAAGATGCACAATATGCCAAGCATGGTGGCGCATGCCTGTAATCCCAGTGGCCCAGGAGGCTGAGGCAGGAGGATCGTGTGTTCAAAGCCAGCCTCAGCAAAAGCGAGGCACTAAGCAACTCAGTGAGATTCGGTCTCTAAATAACATATAAAAAAGGGCTAGGGATGTGACTCAGTGGTTGAGTACCCCTGAGTTCAATCCCTGGTACCCACCCTTCTCCCCAAAAAAGATGTACAACATATTTTAATATGTATATGCTAATTAACATGTCCATTTTATCATATGGCTACCTTTCTTAAAGAATGATTTAGATAAAAATTTTAGAGCAACTTACTCATAAAGGCAAAAACTGAAAACCGCAAATACAAACCCATCATCAACAGAAATGTCTGGTACATCCAATTAATGGACCACTATCCAGGAGTAATGAAGGAATAAACAGAGGGCAAAAGCAAGCAAACTGCTGGAACCTACAGTGGATGGATGAACTTCAAAGTCCTTTCACTGAGCAAAAGGAGTCAAGTACAAACCATGTCCATTCTGCATAATTAGTCCATGTACATGCAGTTCAAGAAGAGCACAACCCACCTATGGAGATGGGAACCACACAGGCAGAATGGGACTGGCCAAAACAGAGGACTCCCTGGGGTGAAAGAAACATCCAGACCTTGACTGCAGTAGTGACTCCTGCACATACGTTTTTAATAACTCATCAAAGTGCACACTTATTTGGTCAACATTCTGTATGGAAAGCGAATCTCAATTTTAAAAACAAAATTAAAAATAACGAAAGCTACAAAAATGCCAGAATTTGTGTGTGGTGTGGGTATTTTTAGTTCAGAAACTTCAAAAGGGGATAATGACATCCACTTCTAGTTAAAAACCACTCACTTAGACTTAGAACTATATTTGGTAGTTCAAGTTTTAGGTTCACAAAACTGACTTTGCCATGGGTAGCATACTTAACATATGGCAGAACTGAGACTCAACCCCCATGTCATCTCATGCCATGGCCAGTGTTCTCTGTCCCTCTAGATTTTATATATCCTCCATCTGGTAAACTGAATTCACTGAGCTCCAGTATATGATAGGCTTCAATGAGGTCTACTTACCCATCATAAGCAGGCACATCATTGTTATATGTTCCACTGAAAAAGAAAAAACTTCTACCAATTAAACTATGACACATGCTTCATTTACACTAAGTAGGCGCTCTACTTATTTTTAGAAGATCTTTTGAACTAGATGTTTGCCATATATCGCTCATGCACCTTAATAAAAAGGAAGAGTAACACAAAGTGGATGGGACTTTGCAAAAACAAACAAAAAACCAAAACACCTGGAAGTGCAGTAATTTATTCTTTTAAGAATAAATATTTTCTCTACAAGTACAAGCAGAATTTTTGCAATACCTAAGTGAGGATATTATAGGCAAGTGCCTTCCAACTTGGATCCTGGGAGGATTCCCAATTATGACTCTTCTCATTGAAAAGAGCTTACATATCCTTGTTCTGTGGTTTTATAAAGAAAACTATGGCATTAATGATGAAATAATTTTATCAGTCAAGAATATTTCCTGCTATTTAGTAAATGCTTAATAAAGTGCAAATAAAAAACTAGTTTCATTACTATTTTAATGATATTTTCTTCCATCTAATTTATAAAATAATACTGGAAATCACACTACTTGCAAAGTGTAAGCACATTCTAGCAGGTGAAGTAAACTTGATGCCTGGAAGCAATCTGGGGACTGCCAAAGTTAATCTTCAGTAAGTCAGCGGTCAGAGAGGTTGTTCTGCACACTTGCCTGGTGAGAATCACCTGGGGTCCTAGTTAAAATGACAACCCCACACCCTCCCTGCAGGTGATTCACTGTTCTGAGAGTGCTTGGAAGCTCTTCCCATGGGTGAGTCCTACCAGGAGGCAAGAGAGAGAACACTGTACTAGAATATGAAAAATCTCAGAATGTAACTACAGAAAATATTTTACTAATTAGGAAGGGTGAATAAAGACCTTTCAAATTCATTACAAAATAAAAATGCAGATTTTTGTCTTTCCTATGCCTAGAATTTTGTTACAAATCAAAACAAAGGAGGCCTGGAGATTTATATGCACATTCAGACTCCATTGGATGATTCTGAAACCTGTTCAGGAAAAATAAACTCTTCTTGAAATGCAGAGAGAGTTATTTCACACACTTTATCAACAAAGTTCTTGCAACTGGGATGCTACTTTGCAAACTCTTCTGCTCTTTCCCTGGTGTAACAACAATTCTCAGCTTAAAATATGAACATGATATTTTAATCACAAAAGCAAAAACTCACTAAGTATTATATTTAAAACCTGTAGGTTCTTCTAAGTTTTATATTCTAGATTTGATTTTTTTAAAAAAGAGAAAGAGAGAGAAAAATGCTTTGTGGTAATGGAAATGTTCAGGATCTTGTACAGTCAAACTGAGACCTCTAGCCGGGCACGGTGGCTCATGCTTGTAATCCCAGCACTTTGGGAGGCTGAGACAGGAGAATCGCGAGTTCAAAGCCAGCCTCAGCAATGGGGAGGCGCTAAGCAACTCAGTGAGACCCTGTCTCTACATAAAACACAAAATAGGGCTGGGGATGTGGCTCAGTGGTTGAGTGCCCCTGAGTTCAACCCCTGGTACCAAAAAAACGAGACCTCTATCAACATATGGCTACTGAGTAGGAAGTCAAAGGAACTAAATTTCAATGTAATTTTATTTAGTTTAGATTTAAATGACTAACAGCTGCCATATACAAACAACACAGGTCCGTTAGTGAAGGGGTACAGTGATTTTTCAAAACAATGAAAAGTTTATTTAAAAGTTCATTTTTGTTCATTTTGAAGTCATTTTGAGATCCCAGGGAGCAGCATCCAGCAAGCCATGCAAAATGACAAACAAAATCACCACCACCACCAGTCACTTCCAATTTTTAGTGACACAGCCTTTGTTGAATTCCCAAGAGTTACTTCTTGGAATGACCTTTTAAAGTTTTATGACTATTCAAAAGTGATCTCACCATTCACTATACACACTTTGGCATTTGTTTTCTGACACTGATTTTTTTCTCTTACAGAGAACAACAGAGCTAGTCTTAGTTTCCACGTCCTCTCTTTCTCCTCCTTTTACAACGTGACACATTTTCCTGTGGAAGAATCCTCATTTGGAAAATCTTCCAATTTAAAAAGTCTTTTCAGGGTTTAGGCTCAGAGCATCCTTTTTTCCTCCTTCTTGAAATAGGAGACTTGGCTGTGGAGGTTGGGAAGGACCACTGACTACCACAACACCCATCATCACATACCCCCTCCACCCAGGGAAGAGGCAGAGAGATGGAGGATGGAGGTGGCCAGGCTGTGAGGATGCTACAGGCGCTGTCCCTATGCACCTTCACAGGAAAGGAAAGGCCTCAGTCCCTGCAATGACTAGCCGCAGATGCAAAAGCTGGAAGGGAACAGTCCTTGAAAAAGGATGAAGGAAATGCATTATGATAAAAACCTACACGGTGGGTTAAGATGGTCCAAGTATTCATCCTATTCAAGAGCTATAATCAACAGATAACATCCAAAGCACACACTTCGTATCCAACATTGTTTTGAATAATCACTGTACCCAAGATGTCTAAAATCCACCAGCCATTTGGAAGATGATACAAAAAAGAAATACAATTCAGGACCCCAACTCATAGCATCAACTGTTCGCACTTTTGGAAATTCTGAAAAGGGAAGGAGCGGGGTTGGCTTGCAGTCATCTAGAAGGACTTGACTTTGAGGGAAAGGTAGACTATAGATCAAAGAAAGAGAGGACAGATTTACAAACGGAGCAAAGAGTATAAGTCAAAGCAGAGAGGCAAGAGTGAGCGTGGCCTGGCACATAAGAAGGGCATTCAGGGGAGCAGCTGAAAGGTTTATGTTGGTAAAGAGAAAAAGATGAGGTGTTGACAGGGTCAGCTTGTGGGAGAAATTGAATATCAGAAAAAAAGGAATTTAAACAGATGGAATCAACCTATTGCTACCACAAAGGGACTTGCAGAGAGTTAGAAGGGCAGTCTGAGAGATGAATTGCAACAGAGAGGAAAATGGATCAGAGAAAATGGCTTATGGGACTTCTAATAATCAGGGAAGTGAGGTGGCAACAGTGGCTGAAGAAACATCAGAAAAAAGGAGGGGGAAAAGGAAACTTCAAAGATGATGCAATGCTTCTATCCAAAAAAGCAGAATGAAAGATCGGTGGCACGCTTGATCACAACATCTAACATACATAAAAATCCCATCTGTTTTCACAGGTTTCTCGGGCCTCTGGCTTAATCCAAGCATGCCAAATGAGGCCCTCCAGCGCGCTTCAAAAGAGGAGGCGCAATATACATTACGCTAATCTTAAATGCAACCACATAAGACTAGCAATAAATTTTTAATAATGTTCCTTATTTATGGATGAAAATAATATATTATATTTGCTTTCAAATAACAGTGTGAGATGAGCAGACATTGGGGAGAACTGGCCCTGAGCTGGCAAGTGCTGAAGAGGGAGGGTGTCTGTAGAAACTGCTCCCTCTCCACAGAAGAGCCAAAGCCCCTCTCCTCTTCCACCTATTACACGAATCTAATCATTCACGGAGAACCCCTTCTGAAGAAAATGATTGTAAAGTCTGACAATGTAATGGGCCCATCTAGCACACGACAGCATCACTAAACTACAAAAAAAAATACCCCACATAAAAAACAAACTGAAAAGCTGTAACCCATTCTACACTTCCTCTCCATAAAACAGTGAAGTTTTAAATTAATAAACAGGAAAAAAAATCATCCAAATGTTGCTTTTAAAACACATATTTATACATTAACATCACTAAAGCAGATGAATAACAAACATGGGCAGTGCCAGCAAGCACTACATACACCATATAGTACTTAGGAAAAAATACATACGGGAGAGGTTACAGCTTAGGTAGCTGTAAATATTTCTCCAAATATTAACTGATATGTTTCACTTTTTGTCAGAGCATGCTAAAAAAAAGGGACATATAACTGAATTTATGAACATGAAGTTACTTATTCATCTTAAACTACTTTGGGTTCAGGAAATTGTTCTTAATAAAGGGCACGTGGTTAACCAAAATGTTGAAATAACCTGAAACACAACAAACCCTCAATGTATTTGCCTCCACAGAACTGTTTTTGGGTACACATTGTTAGGTCGGAGGCAGACACAGAAAACCAGACCCTGCTGCGCCGCGGCGCTGCACCAACACAACACCAGGAGCCAGCCCACTCACTGTCGCGCGCAACAAACGTAGCACACATGCGACGAGCGC
>PVHX01021928.1:0-28748 GCA_004024805.1 Geosciurus inauris | reverse complement strand
TTCCCCATTAGGATCCGTTCTCCTGGACCTAAGCATTGGTTCTCT
This sequence comes from Geosciurus inauris, assembly GCA_004024805.1. NCBI lineage: Eukaryota > Metazoa > Chordata > Mammalia > Rodentia > Sciuridae > Geosciurus > Geosciurus inauris. Next base: position 28,703 of record PVHX01021928.1, on the reverse strand, counting down.
CAACTGTTCTATTAAAATACAGATGAAGTAAAAATGTGAAGAGTGAAGACATAGAACAGTGTCCGGCACAAAGTATTGCTTAATAGAATTAACTAAGTTGGGCTGTGTGGCGCATGCCTGTAATCCCAGCAGCTGAGGAGGCTGAGGCAAGAGGATTGTGAGTTCAAAGCCAGCCTCAGCAATTTAGTGAGGCTCTAAGCTACTCAGTAAGATCCTGTCTCAAAACTGAAAATAAAAAAGCCTGGGAGTGATGCTCAGTGGTTAAGCACTCCTAGGTTCAATCCCCAGTGTTAAAAAAAAAAAAAAAGTAAACTAGTCTGATTATGATAGCCTTAATCCTCATAACAACTCAATTAGTAATTTTTATATCCCCCATTGCACAAATGAGAAAAGAGAGGTCCAGAGAGATTACAGAGATTTCCCAAAGCCACATAGTGAATAATTAATAAAAGTCAAGATTTGACTTGAAGGCAGCTTGACTCTAGAGTACACACTTCAGTAACTATTGTATCCTGCTTCCTAGGATCAGTGATAAAGCATCCAACCATTAATAGTGTAGCATGAATCATTCTGGCATTCATCTGAGGTAGTCTCGCAGACTAAACAGGTACCACCAAAGGTCACTACATAAATTGCTATAAATTGGGTAGGTCTTGGCCAGAAACAAAGAAGGGAGCTGAAACACTAGACTTGGAAGTCCAGCACACAAAAATAGAAAAGTGAAAAGGAGTGTGAAATTATCAAAAAAAACCATAATTTATTCCCAAATTTGCCATAGTTTCTACCTTGAAAGCACATTTCAAAATGGAGAACTGATTACCATTAAATCAGCCTTTTCTGTGTAGAATCATTCACTGAAGCATTTGAATGCGCCTGTGCTTATACAATGATAAGAATTAACAGCACTTGTACAAAACACATTTGAAAAATAATGTTTGCTTCTTCCCACAGATAATAATTGCTGTAAGCCAGCTGATAGCTGATGTAGCACTAAGTGGAGGATCAAGATTTCAGGAGTCTTTATCTATTATCAATAATTTTGCAAATAGTGACAGACCTATGAAGGTATGTACTCACATTGAATAATGAATTAGAGCCACTTTCACTATCATGTTTATGCTCCTAGAGTAAAGTTGCTATTAAATTCACAATCTTTGATAGTAGAGAGAGCATATTGATTGTGAGCTTCACAAGGGCTTCATCTTGTATACCACTGGATCTCCAGCGCCTAGAACACTGCCTGGTACATAGCAGATATTCAGAATTATTTGAATACATGGATGAATGACTGGACTGTGTATACATAGTTACAATGGCTAATAGAATCTGAATCTTTTTCTGGGGTTGATTTCTTTCTTTTCTTTTTCTTTTGGTACCAGGGATTAAACTCCAGGGCACTCAACCACTGAGCCACATCCCCAGGTCTATTTTGTATTTTATTTAGAGACAGAGTCTCACTGAGTTGCTTAGAGCCTTGCTAAGTTGCTGAAGCTTGCTTTGAATTCACGGTCCTCCTGCCTCAGCCTCCCCATTTGCTGGGAGTACAGGCATGTACCACCACGCCCAGCCTCTGGAGTTGATTTCTGAACCTACTCAGAAAATAAATGCATCCTTCCTTTCTTAATAATTGTTTCCGTTTAATACTGGTTAATTAAACACTGAGTTTGAAATTTGACAGAATCTCACATTTTAGAATAGCTAACAGCTCTCTGCTCCATTGCCAGCAGATGAGCAATAACACAGAAGGGTTTCATTATTTGTTGGTTTTATGAGTTTTGAAAATCATCTATTAGCTGTTTGTGGCTTGGTATACTTATTGGCAAATCCAAGTCCAAAGGTGTCATTAAGCACCAGTTCACTCTGGCCAAACTCAAGACTCTGACTGCCATTCCTCTTTCTTACTATATGCTTAACAGTGTAAAACTGCATCTGGCGCTTTGTTGCCTGGAATGCAGGTCCTCATCTTCAGTGATAAAATGTGTTCCAGGAAAGAAGAGGCCATAGCCAGTAAAGGACTATTCCTCCCAGAGAAATGAGTCATTCCAATTCTTGGGAAAGGTCATATTCCAGCATATTTGACAATATCGTATCAAGCCTGAAAAACATTAAAAGCTCAGTCACAGCATATTTGATGCTTGGGACGTGTAGAATCTATGTACCAAGAAGTATTCCCATAGGAATGTTGCTTACACTGAGAAAAACACTGAATAGTGCCAGCCGCTCACAGGCTGGGAAAGTTTGTTTTGGGGTCAGTTCTATTGGTTCCCCTTGGGATCGGTATATGCTTCAAGAATCCCTTGAGCATAAAAACAACATATACTATTTATGCTTTTTTTTTTAACGCATACTCTCTCAAGATTTTATTTTCCCAGTTGTGACCATCCTTACTGCCACCATTATATAGATAGATTAGCAAATATTTCTAAGCAAATGGGGCTCATATTGGTTTTCTTGTCTTCAACTCATTTCTGAAATGACTTTGTTTTATGCTGTTAGGGGGGTCATTACCAGCAAACTCTGTTACACCAAAGTCTGTCTTTCCTTAGTAGATTAAATTTCTATTAATGAATAAGAAGGGAATATATGTGCATAATAATAATTATTATTAAGGGGTTTAAGAAGACAGTTTTTACAACAGTCTCCTCCATATTTTATTATATTTACATTTAAAAAGCCCTCTAGCTTTACACCTGTCCCTTCCTCATCATCATCCCAGGGGAGATTAAGAGGAAGTGATCGGACTTCAACAGTGATTAGGCTAAAGAGGAAACTCTGACTTTGTGATCCTGGGGCGAAAAACACTTTGGGAGGTTAATGATCTCTTTAAACTCTTTGGAGTGTTGTGTGATTTCTGACCTTTTATTTGTTTAAATAGGATTTTTTTGTTTTGCAGTATGGTTTTCACTTGGTGTATTTAATATTCACTGGATGGATTAGCTATGCTTGTCATTATGGAAAAGTGACTGAAGAGTACTAGCTCTGGAGCCAGATTGCCTAGGTCTAAGTCCTTGTCTCTACCATTTTCCAGGTTTGACACTTTGGCCAAACTGCTTACCCTCTCTGTGCCTCACATTTCCCATTGGTAAAATGAATAATAGTACTTAACTTGCCAGGCACAGTGACACATGCCTGTAATTCCACTGGCTGAGGAGGCTGAGACAGGAGGATCATGAGTTCAAAGCCAGCCTCAGCAACTTATTGAGGAACTAAGCAACTCAGTGATACCATCTCTAAATAAAATATAAAATAGGCCTGGGGCTGTGGCTTAGTGGTTGAGTGTCCCTAAGTTCAACCCATGGTGCCAAAAAAAAAAAAGGATTTAACTTAGTAGGGTTTTGTTAAAATTAAAACATGAAAGAACACCCAGACCAGTGCCTGGTACATCATATTCTATCAATAACTTTGAAGTTGCTGTTATAAGTAAATGACAAACAGATCACTCCCATGACTATAGCATTCACAATGGAAGAGGTAGGTATTTTCTAGTCTGGCTCCAAAGGTCATACATAAGTTTATGTACTATGAATGTATTGTCATCAAGTTTAGAGCCTTTCATAACTGAGTTAGTTACATATTTTTAAAATAACTAATTTAAATCTCTAATTTAGACATTCTGCATACAATATAGTACTAAGAGCACTTAAAAAGAAGTAAAACTCATGTTCCATTCCCAGCATTGTAAGTAAAACTCATCTTGACGTGAGGTTTACAGCATGTCAATAATAAATTGTTAAGCATGTTTTTTTTTTTATTTGTTTTGAAATTAGGCAACTGCTTTTCCCACAGAAGTTAAGGACTTGACCAAGAGGATCCGCACTGTTCTTATGGCCACTGCCCAAATGAAGGAGCATGAGAAAGACCCTGAAATGCTAATTGATCTCCAGTATAGCTTAGCTAAGTCCTATGCCAGCACCCCAGAGCTCAGGAAAACCTGGCTTGATAGCATGGCCAAGATTCATATAAAAAATGGAGATTTTTCAGAGGTGACTTCTTAAAGTTTGTTCTAAACATTGCCTTTCAAAACCCCTTGAGCACATTCTGACTATACTTTCCTGTCATCTTTTTTCAGGCTGCAATGTGTTATGTCCATGTAGCAGCTCTGGTTGCAGAATTTCTTCATCGAAAGAGTAAGATATTTCTGTTCTGAGATGGGAATTTCATTTAACACAATAGTTTTTATCTTTGAAACTTGTGACTATGAATATTATATAATTGAGCTCTGAAAAATATGCTCACCTTAAAAACAGAAGTTGTTATAAAAGATTGTTCATTTTGCCTTCTGCTTTCATAGGAGGTTACAAGGAAGTTAAACAGTACAGGGCTGGGCCTGTTGCCCAGTGTTTATTTTCCAAGACTGTCTCTCTGGAAGATTGCCACAAACTAAATTCTTCTTAGTGCTCATGAGAAGCTCCACATAATACAGATCACTTATTTTCCCCTCAACCACCTCACCTTCACCAACAACTGCCCACATATTCTATACCACATTAGTGCCATAAAAAGTGAATATTACCCTTGAAGAGTTAGGGTTAGGCAGGACCCAGCAGGTCTGGATTCCTAATTCAGGAAGGTGTCTGAAAGCTTCCCTTTCTAAAAAAAGTATTGTTAACTATTATCATCAAGGTAGTAAAATTGTTGAGTTTGGTTTAAAAACTGATTGGCAATGAAGATTGCTATCCAGAAATCTCCCATTATCTATCACAATGTCCAGGCTACTTGCTTTTAAGGCCAACACATGAATAACATCAGAGCAAAATGAAACAAACTTCTGGGAGTCATATCACTCTGCTTTTGGCTATGGAAACACAATCTTGTTTTGTTTGGACTTTTAAAAATTTCTGAATTCCTACAGTTAACTGTGTATCTTTCACTTAACATCTAATGCTCAGAGTTCAATTGCCTCATATAACACTCATGTGGAGAATCCAAAAGATTCTTCCAAAATATAATGCTATGATCAAAATGTAGATATACGGCTGGAATTATGGCTCAGTGGTACAGTGCTTGCCTGACATGTGTGAGGTCCTGGGTTTGATCCTTATAACTGCATATATAAATTAATTAATTAAAAGACTCATTGACAACTAAAAAATAAAATGTAGGTACAATTTATTTGTGTTAAATTAACGCTTGGATATAGAAGTTCTTCTGAGTAGTCCATGTGTTTGAAATTGGTATCCTCTAAATTTTTCCTTTTATTACATATTTGGTTTTATTTATTTAATTAATTTATTTAGTGCTAGTGATTGGACACAGGGCCTTAGGCATGCTAAACACGTGTTCTATCACTGGGCCTCAACCCCAGCCCCCATATGTGGCTTTAAAATGGAAAAATCGATTGTTAAAATAAGGCCTATTTGATGGATGGAGTTGGAGAACATCATGCTAAGCGAAGTAAGCCAATCCTAAAAAACCAAAGGCCGAATGTTTGCTCTGATAAGTAGATGCTGATCCATAATGGAGGAGGGGACATGGGAAGAATGGAGGAACTTGGGTCAAAGGGGAGTGAAAGGAGGGTCAGGAAAGATGGTGGAATGCGATGGACAACAATGCCCTAGGTTCATGTATGAACATATGGTGTAACTCTATATTATGTACAACAAGAGAAGTAAAAAGTTGTGCTCCATTTGTGTACAGTGAATCAAAATGTAATATATATGTATAAAAATTTTATAGAAATTTGCAGCTCCCTATATAGTTTATGAAATACATTAATATATTTCTCTAAATTTTAAAGTCTTTTGAACTTAATAGAATCTTTAGCTTCACAGATTTAAGTTAAAGACTTTTAGACTTGATGAATTCTTACAAATTTATACATTTCTTAGTCTCAGGAACACTAGAAGATGATTCAAATTACATTTATTCAATTTTCAAATATTTTGCATGGTGTTCTTTGCCTTTGAATTACATCATAAGTGATTTTTTGACTGATAACTCTTTCTTGTGTCAGAGACAGTCTCCTGAATTTTCTTTAGAGTTGTCAGCTAATTTGTGTATACTTTATTAATAAAATATGTGTCAAAGGTATCAAAAATAAAAAGACTCAAAAGAATTTTTCCTAAAAAAATAAGGCCTATTTCAGTTTTTTATATTACATTATTGACATGCCTATAACATTTCAATAGAGATAAATATTGAAATTACATACCTGCAATTCCAAGTAAACTGACAAATGTAAGAATTTGAAATATGATTTTAGAGAAATTATGTTAATACAATGTCATCTTTCTAATTAGTAGAAATCAGAAATAATAGTTTTATGTCCACTGTGTTAGCTTTCTGCTTTCTATTGCTGTAATAAAATACCTAATAAAAATCAACTTAAAGAAGGAAAGGTTTATTTTAGCTTGATGTTTCAGAGGTTTCAATCTATGGTCACTTGGTCTGTTGCTTTTGATCTGTGGTGAGACAGTATATGGAGGCTGAAGTATGTGGCAGAGGAAAACTATTCACCTCATGGCAGCCAAGAAACAGGAAGAGGCTGAGGTCCCAATATCCCCTTCAAGAGCACAGCCCCAATGATCTACTACTTCCAACTAGGCTCCACCCATAACTTTTCTACTGCTTCCCAATAGCTACATCTGCTGGGAACCAAACCTTCAACCCATGAGCTTTGGAGGATTTTTTTTTTTTTTTTGGTACTAGGGATTGAACTCAAGGATACTCACTACTCAGTCACATCCCCAGCCCTTTTTTGTACTTTATTTAGAGACAGGGTCTCACTGAGATGCTTATCACTGAGATGATTATCACCTCGCTTTTGGTGAGGCTGGCTCTGAACTCATAATCCTCCTGCCTCAGCCTCGTGTGCCACCACACCTGGAGCTTTGGGGGACATTTAAGATCCAAACTGTAACATCCATTCAGTATAAAACTATACCCTTTAGAATTTGAAAATAGCTAAATATATCGAAAAATATTTCCCTAGAATTTTTGTTTTCACAAGTACAAAGAACTTTAAGCACAAATCAATAATTATTTATCTCTGTTATCAATTTCTAAGAGTTAGAAATGTAATTTCTTTCCATGGTTTGGATATTAGCACAAGGCAGTGCTACACTAACCACCAAATTATGACGTTCTAACAGGTGGAAATCCTATTTCTAACTAGACGTATAAGTGTATGACAGTATTCTGGAGGCTTTCTAGAATTTATCCTTCATTAGAAATCAGAGTCCTTGGCTGAGGAGGAAAAACTTGTTGTTTTGCATTTCAAACAAAAAATGTTAAACTTAAGAGAAGTTTACATATTTATTTATAGGTGCCATCTATTTTTAAATCTGGGAAATTCTACTTGCTTAAATTAGAAAACTTTATTCTAAAAGGGTGGTAGTAGTAAAGTCCTCAGGGGTTTGCTCTCTAAATTTCAGTGATTTATATGATCCAAAACCACTGTCTTTTGTTAATTAGCTGATTGAACTATGGTATGACTATACCAAGGTAGATTATTCATCTAAAACACAAGTTAAAATCAATCTTTTCACAAGCCATCCAGAGAACTCAGTAGTCTCTCAGTATGTGGGCCTTTTTGCAGTCTAGCTGTGGAAATTTATAAATACATTTGAATACAGACCTGAAAAAGAAAAAATTATGTGCTTACTTAGTCATTTATTTATTTTTGCTGTACTGGGGACTGACCCAGGGCCTCACACATGCTAGGCAAGTACTCTACCACTGAGCTACGTCCCTGGTTCTTTTTTATTTTTATTTTATTTTTGAGACAGGGTCTTGCTATGTCTCCTGAACTGTCCTTGAATTTGTGATCCTCCTGCCTCAGCTTCCCAAGCAGCTGGAGTTACAGGTGTGCATCATTGGGCCCAGCCAAAACCAACTTATTTAACAAATATGATTGGGCAACACAAGAACTCTGTTTTCTATCAAGTGTCCTTTGATAACAAAGACATCAAAGGAAAGTTAATCCCTGACATTCATCCATTGCCAAAAATTTTCTGCTTTCTTAAGTTTCTAAGCTATTTCTCTTGAAATCCATTATATAACATTTTTAATCAAGATGGAATAAAATAATACTTATCAGCTGACACATTGGCAGCAGATGTTCTACTGTTTATACTTTGTAAGAGAAAAAAAATTTGTCCTACTGGATAGTTGCCAAAGTAGGCAAGGCCTTGGGGCCCCTGCCCCCAGGCCTCACTTATAATACCAGTGCAGGACCAATTCCAGATCTTTCTCTTTGTTGTGTCCTGCACTGAATTGACAGGGGAAAGGGTAGGAGGTAGATAATTCTTTCTATCCACTCCTCACCCTCAAATTTCTTTCAGGCAGGCTGAATTCTTGCTCTTTCTGCCCAAAGAGACCTTATAGATTCTCACTCTCCTTTTACCTAAATCACAATACTTTGTGTTTGCTACTCTTCCACCCCCAAAAATATAAAATAAAAAACAAGCCAGAGGTCTGGGGTTATATCTGAGTAGTAGAGAACTTGTGTAGTGTGCTCAAGGGTTTGATTCCTAGCACCACAATAAAAATAAATAAAAACAAGCAGACTTTTCTTTCTTCTATTTTGTCTGAGAACCTTAAATTTTCTGGGTCACATACCCTGGAAGCTAGACTTTGACATGATTCTCTTTTATGAGAGAAGGCACAATTGTTTTCCCCAGGGAAGGCAAGAGTCAAGTTTTTACATTCTTCCACCACCACATAGCATGGAAGGTTCAGGAAAGCTTCAGGCCTGTAGGCTTCCCCCCTAAACCCAGGAAATGGAATTTCCTTTTCCATAGAATCTGTTCTACTCATTCCTTATAGGGTAATGTTGCTCTTTTTCCCAAGTCTTGATACCCAGTGTCTGATAGCTAAAGTTCTACAAAGCTTTTTATTTCCTTATTCTTTCCAAGTTCTTGCTTTTTCCCTTCATGCTCTTTCCTCAGGACCCTTATGTCTTATCCTTCTTCTGACGAGCAGTCATATGTTATCTAGGGTGAGACTGCTACCATATTCTCCAAAACCCTTCCCACTTTTTCATGTGATCATTTAGACTCAAGGTAGTGATTCCCTACCTGGACAGTTTCCATCTTGCTTTCCCTAGCACAGCATTCAGGAATATGGAAGCAGCAGCTTAGAAATAAATCATTGGACATATACTTTGAGATAATACAGTGAGCAAAATTAGTGGTTTCTGAAGCTGAAAATTCACAGTAGTAGTCTTTTTTTTTTTTTTTTGGTACTGGGGATTGAACTCAGGGGCAGTCGATCACTGAGCCACATCCCCAGCCCTATTTTGTGATTTATGTAGAGACAGGGTCTCACTGAGTTGCTTAGCCCTCGCCATTGCTGAGGCTGGCTTTGAACTCGGGATTCTCCTATCTCAGCCTCCCAAAGTGCTGGGATTTCAGGTGTGCGCCACAGTGCCCGGCTTGTAGTCTAGCACTCTGTTTTTCCTTTTCTTTTTTCCTGCTGGCTATTCAATTGTATAAGTAATAGACTGAGTTTTTTAAAAAGTTTTGGGCTGAGAGAAGAATTTTTTATTTCTTACATACAAAGTATGCAACTTTGGTTTCATATACTAACATTTTTTTTTTTTTTCATAAAACAAGCAAATTTTTATTAACAAGAACTACATTTAGGTGGTTCTGAGCCACAAGAAATTTGACATAGTTATTAGATGCTATGTTGGCTCTATCACCTAGCACAAACTTCTTTTTCAAACTCACCTTTTTATTCCATGATCATCTTTGAAAAATACTATATTTTAATTCAACAGAATAGAATTCATTTTGACATAATTATGAAACATGGAATATATTATGTTCTAATTCAGTCCCCAGTACTTCCCCTTTCCCTTCCCTCTATTCTATTGCTCTTTCTGCTGAAAAATAGCAACATTTGACTAAAATTATTATTTGCTCACTTGTAAAGATATTTCCACTCCCATGTTCACTGCAATATTGTTCACAATGGCCAAGTTCTGGAATCAACCCAAGTATCTGGTAACATTAGAGAAAATGAGACCTTTTCTACTGGCTACTTAAGAAAAAAATCCAGAAGCTATGACAGCAAAGGCCCTTTCTCAGCCTTTAGGGCCCAGACAATTGCTTTGTCCTCCCCATGGACACATCCCAAGTTGGCCGGGAGCCCCAGCACCACCTCAAGCCAGTCCTAAGGGAAGCAAGATGATAATCTAGTACTTTATATAGAACTTTCGAGACCATTTTAGGCATGCTAATATTCAGAAATGAAATGCTTTATGACCTATTTTCAGTGCTTTCTATTACCTAATTTCCTTATACAAAAATGGCCCTAAAATCTGGTGGATCAAAGTAAATATCATTTTACGTTTCTGCCTGTCTCTTTTCCTTAATGGAAACCCATTACCACCATACTTCACCCATTACCTACATATTTCTCCCTTCTTTTCTTTTAAATTTTATTTTATTGGTTCTTCTTAGTTAAATGTGACAGTAGAATCCATTTTGATACAATTACACAAGCATAGGATATATCTTGTTCTAATTAGGACCCCATTCTTGTAGATGGGCACAATGGTGGGATTCATGTAGGTATTTTCATATGTGTACATAGGAAAATTGTTAGATTTATTATACTGTATTTCCTATTTCCTAACCCTTCCTTTTGTTTCCTTTGGTCTAATCCACTGAACTTCTCTTCTTCCCCCTCCTCCCCTTTATTGTGGTTTAGCTTCCACATATCAGCAAAAACATTCAACCTTTGCTTTTTGGAGATTGGATTATTTCACTTAGTATAATAGTCTCCAGGTCCATCCGTTTACTGGCAAATTCCATATAGTCATTCTTCTTTATGGCTGTATTTCTCCCTTCTTAAAAATGTACTTCAGAATGACCCTGGGCATCAGGCTTGGTGACACACACCTGTAGTCCCAGCTACTCAGGAAGCTGAGGCGGGAAAGTTGATTGAGCCCAGGAGTTTGAGAGACCAGACTGGCCACCATAGTGAGACCTCCATCTCAAAAATATGATAGCCCAAGCCGGTTGCAGTGGCTCAAGCCTGTAATCCCAGCACTTAGGGAGGCTGAGACAGGAGAATTGCGAGTTCAAAGCCAGCCTCAGCAATGGTGAGGCACTAAGCAACTCAATGAGACCCTGTCTCTACATAAAAAAACACAAAATAGGGCTGGGGATGTGGCTCAGTGGTCGAGTACCCCTGAGTTCAATCCCCAGTACCAAAATATATATGCCCAATCTTCCCCCATGAGACATCCATTGCTCTCATAGAAGTATGATACTTAATTGATAATCATGTTCTATCAAGCATCTTACCTAGAAGATATACATCTAGTTAGATTTAATTTAGATAAGATGAATTTGCCAGTTCTAAGCCTTGATACCGTTACCTTTTTTCCACCAGAATTCTGAAAAATCTCTTCTTCATGAAGTCTGGCTTTTTTTTTTTTTTTCTGGTACCAGAGAGTGAACCCAGTGGCTCTTAACAACTGAGCCATATCCCCAGCCATATTTTTACTTTTTGTTTTGAGACAGGGTCTCACTAGTTTGCTTACAGTCTTGCTAAGTTGCTGAGGCTGGCTTCAAACCTGTGATCCTCCTGCCTCAGCCTACCGAGGCACTAGGATTACAGGACTGTGCCACCATGCCTACTGAGGTCTGGCTTTCTTGAACCCTTTTTTCTTCCCCAACCTCTACCCCCAGGAGATAACTAGATACTTGAGAGTAAAGGTCATTATTTCTAAGCATTGCTACTGAAGAGATGATAGAACGATAGATTAAAAGAGCCCTTTGTTCAGCCACCATCAGAAGGAAACTTTTTCGTGGACTGACAGAAGTATGGTGTAAGAAGTCTGAACTTTCCTTGAACTCTAAAGTTAAAGCCAGCTTAGGTATGGGTAAAGGTAGCCACAGCAGAATTGTTTACACCATAATCCCTAGGCCAACCATGTAGTCTTCAACAGCTAACCTCTTGCTTGGAAGTAAGAGTTGGCCCACAATCCTCTATCAGTTCTTTTCAGCTTGGGTTCACTTCCTACTTTCCAGGGATCCAGGTGACAACAATTATTTTATTCTCTCTTGGGAAAATTAGTTTACTTATTGGTAGGCTTTTTTACAAATATTGTTTTAATTTTTGATGGACTTTTATTCATTTATTATTTATATGTGGTGCTGAGGATTGGACCCAATGCTTCACGCATGCTAGGCAAGCACTCTACCACTGAGCTACAGCTACAGCCCTGGTAGGCTTTTTTGGTCATGAATTCTTTGAGTATTTCATATGTGCAAGGCTCTGTTCTAAACACTTTACATTCCATGAATTCTCATAAAGTATTATTCCTATTTCACAGATGATGAAACATTTTACAATCCCAGGGGGACAAACTTCTTCAAAATCATGGTTAATGATAGGACTAGGTTTAACTTTAACTCCAAAAACCTATGGCTCTCCCACTCTGTCTCAAAGAATGTGATGTCCCTGCCACCTGTTTCATTTCCTGTCTCTCTTACAAGTCCTAAACTAGGCTTCCTCCAACACTCACTTTCTTTTCCAGTTTTTGGTGAAATTAGGCCCTAGAGATGATTACAAAAAATAATTCACTGATTACCTGAAAAGTGACTGCCCCCTTGTGGGATTGCCCCCTTGTTTAGATGATGTACCACAAATGTTTATAGAACCAAAGTTTTAATAAAAATTTTAGAATCACACTAGGGGAACATCCATACTAGCCCTTCAAGATGGTACATATAGCCAACAGAGTGGTGTAGGCCTGTAATCTCAGCCTCTCAGGAGACTGAAGCAGGAGGATCACAAGTATGAGGCCAGCCTCAGCATCCTGGTGAGCTTTCTAGTTACTGAGCAAGACCCTGTTTCAAAAAAGGGGTGGGCAATGAAGTTCAGTTGTAGAGAACCCCTGAATTCAGTCCCCAGTATCTTCCCATTCCTGCCCCCCAAAAGAATATGGTGCATGGTGAAAGAATGAAAGTTAAGTAACTTGGGCTCATTTTTTGGTGAGAATATATAATAGCTGGAAATAATTTATAAAATTCTTTTTGTGATTAAAACTTGTATTTATGACTTTGATCCTTCCCCAAACATCTGTTTATATAAAAATAGCCAATCCTTATAAGGCACCAAATATTTTTTACTTATTAATACAATATTTATTTGCTTTCCCTTTGTCAAACACTGAACCAACCACTTTCCCCAGACTACCTGCAGAGGTAAAGGAAAAAGAATATACAGGGAAGATGAGACAGGGGAGAAAGAATGGAAAGTGGAGGCTACTCCCTCATATGACGAAGAGGATGAGAAAGGCAAAAGAGCCCCATGGCCTCAGAGAACAAAGCACAGAATGGCATGGGAGAAGAGCTATAGCTTCAAAGAAGGGTTCTAAGCATAACCAATGATGAAGTTCCCAAACAGTCCCAGCCTCAGCCCCAGTGAACTTGGCTGCTGTGTCAGTGTCCCTTGAAGTGATGCTGATTTGTAATCTGTGACTAGGGATAAGTAATGTCAGGGGATGTGGGATTGCCAAGCTGCTGATGCTTTCATGTGTCAGTGTCTCTGGTCAGTTCAGCACTATTACTGGTTTTGCTGAGAAATGCTTCTAACCAAGGAGGGGAAGGAGAGGAACATGGAGCAGGTGTACATTTTTGGGGGTGAGGGACTGTGGCAAGAGAGCTACTCCCAGTACAGAGAAGATGGCACCAAACACTTATTAATAAATGTACTCCATTGCTTTTTTTCCCCCACACAGAATTATTCCCTAATGGATGTTCAGCTTTCAAGAAAATTACTCCCAATATAGATGAAGAAGGAGCAATGAAAGAAGATGCTGGAATGATGGATGTCCATTATAGTGAAGTAAGATCCCAGGGCCTACATTGCATTAAATAAATTTGGTTTCTTAAAATAGATTTATATTAAAAATTATTACAGCTAACTTATGTTGAAGGTAACTAAGGACTAATGATCTTTTAATATTAAACCTGCCCAGGCAGAGTGGTTCCTATTTAGAATGTAAAGCTTCATCTCTGGAAGTGCTCATATTATTGAGTTTAGAAATGCAACACTACCATCCTTAAATCACCTTTCCAGTAACCACATGAGAGTCAACATATGGGAAAATTTCCACAAAAATAGATTTAACACTGTTCTTTTACTTCAGCTGAGCAAAGTATGTATTAAAGTATTTAAGAATGTAAATTCCCTGTTCTATAATTCATTTGGGTAGAGAAAAGCTTCAGCTGTCAATCAACCAATAAAGAATTATTGAGTCTTGACTTATACTCAAGACTCTGGACTTGGTACTAAAAGGGCTATAAAATAAATATGGCTGATCCCTGACCTCCAAGGTCTACTGAAGTGATAATATACCTATGCAAAATGCAATAAAGACAGTGCCATTTGAATAATATAGACAATATGTGGCATGCCAAGTAACAAGTGAGAGAGATGCCTTTAAGCTGAGGTGGAACAGGCATAGTAATGAGAAAGGGGTTTGAAGGATGAGGACAATCTGAAGGCATTCTAACAGAAGAATAGCAGGATCAAAAGGTAAGAGGTAGAAATGCATAAGGCACATTTGAGGTACAGTGAGTGGGTCCTTTTTTGCAAAACCAGTGGGTTCACATAGAGCAGAATTGTAATCAAGGCCAAATTTTGAGAAGTTTTGAATGTTCAGGCTTTATCCAGTAGAATGTTGAAATTTTTTCAGATTTTTTGTAAAAAAATTTTGTTTTTGCTAGTTACACATGACAGTAGCATCTATTTTGATAGATTTATACAACCATGAAATACATATTATTCTAATTAGGATCCAAGTCTCGTGGATGTACATGATTTTCCTCTCAAAGATTTTTTAACTGAATAGTGACAAGATGAAAGCAAGTAGAGAGAAAATTTGGTGGTAAGGTAGGAAATGTATCAAGGTAGATGGATAGGGGCTGGAAGCAAAGCTAGAGAGAAGACTGTCATCATTTTTCAGATGTGAGGCAGTTAGGGCCTAAACCAGAAGAGTGAAAGATACAGGAAATACCCTGGGGAAGGAAAGAAGGAAGACTTGCTGGATGTGGGACGTGAAGAGTCAAAAGTAGCTCTAAGAAGTGTGGATATTAAGAAAAAATGATAGATACATGGCTTTCAAGGGAAAAGGATGAAATCTATTTTAGATCTGAATTGAACTTTAAGTGAAAGGTTTTCAAAGTGGAAATAATCATGAGGTCATTAGAAATGTGGAACTGAATCTAAAGAGAGAGAGATCAGGGTTAGAAATAAACATCTGGAAGTCATATCCTTGGAAGAACTAAAGCAGAGTGAGTATAGGACATAACATGGCAAGTGAATACCAGAGAACCAAAGACTGAATCATGAGGAAAAGTCCACAATTAAAGAGTGGGAACATGAAAAAAGGGAAAGCACCGAGACTAAACAGGTTATAGTCCCATAAAATAATATATTTTTAAAAGCTCTTTTAAGAAATATAAGCAATTGGGGCTAAGGTTGTGGCTCAGCGGTAGAGCACTTGCCTCGTGTGCGTGAGGCACTGGGTTCAATCCTCAGCACTGCATAAAAATAATAAATGTATTGTGTCCATTTACAACTAAAAAAAATTTTTTTTAAATAAAAAATATAAGCAATCAAGGGGCTAGGGATGTAGCATGATGGTAGAGTTCTTGTCTAGTATGCACAAAGCCTTGAGATCAATCCCCAGTACTGCAAAGAGAGAGAGAGAGAGACAGGAAATATAAGCCATCAGTTAAGTTATAAGCTGCAGGTAAGTTAACTGCAATACACTTTTTTGTTGTTCCTAATTCTAAGATAAAAGTGTTTGGCCTTTAGGGTTTTAAGTAGATGCTCTTTAACAGAGAACATAGAAGGTCTCTTCTATTCCTTGATTTCCTGAGTTCTTTTTAATATAATGAATGGATATTGAAGGGTTTTTTTCAGTTACTTTTTTTCTGTATCTGTTGAAGGTAATATTATTTTTTATTTTTTATTAGGTTTATGTGGTGGTGTATTTTTTTCTAATTCCTAACCAACTTTACATTTGTGGAATGAACACTGGTAGATTTTAACTGATTTTTGGTTCCCCAAAGTTCATGCTTTCACTGCTGCTGGAAAGTTGAGTTTGGCTATGACATGTTAATAAACTGGTCCTTTACTCAAGTGGCAACATTTGTTGAACACTTGCTGTGCAGTATCACTGTACTATTTTCTGGAGAAACCAACATCAATAAGGTATTGTTCCTGATCTTCAAGAGTCATGGCCCATTTGCAAAGTCAGATACATAGACAACTCAAATATTGCACAAGTATAAATATTTATCCAAAGAATTGACAGTTGGAAACAAGATATCTAGTGTCTTGCCTACCCTGTGTATGAAGGATTCTGAAAGGTGATACTTAAGCTATTTTAAAGAGAACTAAGCTATTTTAAAGAGAACTAAGTAGGAAGGATTAAAGGACAGAGGGCAATAGCATGAATAAAGACACAAAGCTAAGACACACCCTGGTGCTTCAGAAGAACTACTAGCAGTTCACTGTTATTAGTGCATAAATTACAAGACTTGGCTTGTTGAATGAGGGGATTATAAGGGATTATCAACCACATCATTGCAAGCTTTATATGCCAAATGAAAGAGCTTGTTCATTTTTCTGTGAATGACAAGGACATTGCCAAATTTTAATGAGTGACAATCAGGTTTGCATTTTAATCAGAGCCCTATGACATATAGAGGATGTATTTGAAAGTGTCAGTGCTGGAAGCAGGAATATCAGGAAAGAGCAAAATTTTGGACCTTGGCAATAAGTGTAGAAATGGACAGGAAGGCTCAGTTGAAAGATATTTGGCAAATAAAACTTAAGGACTTGGCAGTGAACTCTTTGAAGAAGAGTAAAGAAAGAGAAAGCATTCATTTCCTAGGTGTCTTCGTCTATCTGGGCTATTGTAACAAAACAACCTAGATAGATAGTTTATTAACAACAGAAATTAATTTCTCAGTTTCAGAGGCTGGAAAATCAAAAATCAAGTCACCAGTAGATTCAGTGTCTGTTGAGGTTCCATTTCCTAGTTCATAGAAGACATTTTCTCACTGTGTGCTTCCATGGTGGAAGGGATGAGCTAGCTCTCTGGGATCTGCCCCACCCTTCCTTGTGGTACTGAGGACTGAATCCAGGGTCAGTTTAACATTGAAGTACATCCCCAGCCCTTTTTTAAAATTTTGAGACAGTCTAACTGAGTTGCCATCTTGCCATCTTCCTGCTTAAGCCTCCTGAGTCTCTGGATTATATGCATGTGTCACCACAACTGGCAAGGTGACAGATGTCTATCATGGACTATTATCATATCATCCTCACTAAGTTTATTTTATTTTCAAATATTTTTTTAGTTGTAGATGGACACAATACCTTTATTTCATTCATTTATTTTTATGTGGTGCTGAGGATCGAATCCAGTACTGCACATGGGTGCATGTGCTAGGCAAGCGCTGTACCACTGAGCTACTGCCCCAGCCCCATTCTCGCTAATTTTAGAACCAACAATCAGGAAGGAAGTGTTCTTTACCAAAGTTGCATCATTTGGATAAACACCTAAATCACTTAAATGATAGTTTGAAAAACTTGTCACATTTTTAAAAGACCATTGTTATATGTATAAATGTTATTTCAACATAAAAGTAATGGGTATGTATAGGCTTAGTGGAATTTACTTTGTTAGACGTTAATCATCCTCTTTGTTTTAGCACAAATTAATTGTACATATTAACAGGACTCAGTGATATTTCCATACATGCATATAGCATTCACTGATCATATCCAAAACCCTTTTCCCATCTTTGCCCCCCACTCCCACACCCCAGAACACTTCCCAGTCCCTAAAAATCACTATTCTATTTTCAAGTCAACTTAGTCATTCTCAGTTTGGAACTAACAATGTATTTGCTTTTAAAGGTACTCCTTCGCGTTGTGTAACCATCTACAAGTACAGTTAGCCTTTGTTATGTGAATAAACAAAATAGATGTAGTTTACTACTATCAACAGTATCTTCATATTTTAAGAATATTTCTAATTTCAAATATTTACATAGGAAATATAGTCATTGGGCTGGGGCATGTAGCTCAGTGGTAGAATGCTTGCCTAACATGCATAAGGCCCTGGATTTTATCCCTAGCATCAAGAAGGAAGGGAGAGAGAGAGGGAGGAAAGGAGAGTGAAAGGATATATAGTCACACAAGTATACTCCTGTACATTTCTTTGGATTGGGTACATTTTGTTTGTTCTTTATTAACTTCAAATGATTAGGAATTTATTTATCTAAAACTCTGAAACTATTTTTAATTCCTGACTGAATTTTCTCTTAATTCATTTCTCTTAATGCAGGAAGTTTTGCTGGAGTTGCTAGAACAATGTGTGGATGGTTTATGGAAGGCAGAACGTTATGAAGTAATTTCTGAGATTTCCAAGTTGATCATTCCGATTTATGAGAAACGTCGTGAGTTTGAGGTAGACAACTTACACATTTTTGTAATTGGCCTAAGTGTTTTATTTTGGTCCTGGGGAAAACATTAATATAGTTATGTTATTGTTCTACATCATGTCTTCTGAATATTATAAGGTTTGTTATAACATTTGTATTTCTTGTAGAATATGGGTACTTAATTTATTGTATCATTTTGACACATGGATCCAATATGAAAATTACAAACCAGGCTAGAGATATAGTTAAGCAGTAGAGTACTTGCCTAGCATACACAAGGCTCTGGGTTCAATCCCTAGCACCACACAAAAATTTTTATAAACCTTTAAAATGCTGTTAAAATATAAGATTACTATCTTGCCTGATATTTATATATATTTACCAAAAGAAATTAAGGCTAAAAGAGTTCAAAACCAAAATTGAAATTAGATTGGTGGTTTCTTTTTTTCTATTTTTTTTAGTACTAGGGATTGAATCCAGGGGTGCTCTACCACATAATCAGTGTGGTTTTAATTAAACCTTCATTTAAAAAACAAAAGCTATTAGGGGCTGGGGTTGTGGCGCAGTGGTAGCGTGCTCGCCTAGCACACATAAGGCACTGGGTTCGATCCTCAGCACCACATAAAAATAAAATAAAGATATTCTGTCCACCTACAACTAAAAAATAAACATTTAAAAAACAAAAACAAAAAAAACACAAAAGCTATTAGATTTCCATGTTGCCCAGGGAAGAGATGTAGAGGTGATTCTATTCCATGCAGTTGGGTAGGGACACTAAAAGTGCTGGCAGATAACAATAAGTAAGGTAAGAAGACACCAGTAATAACCCTATTATGAGTAGTTTATTTTTTTCAATTTGGCCTGCTAAACAATGTATTGATAAAGGGTAGTTAATAAAGAATAGTAGTTTAATAAACAGTTGTTGCCACCAACGCTAAATAGGGATTTTCTGTATTCAGGTCACTCAGTTGATATCATAATTTCTACTGCTATTGTACTAGGGAAAGGGTGATTGAGGATTTAAGCCATTTTTTTAAATAAATTTTTTTAGTTCTCAATGGACCTTTATTTTATTCTATTTATATGAGGTGTTGAGAATCGAACCCAGTGCCTCACACATGCTAGGCAAATGCTCTACCATTGAGCTATGATCCCAGCCCCAGATTTAAGCCATTTTTAAAAAGAACAGTTTATTCTAAAATATGGCGGATAATTCCTCAATATTGAAGAAGTTTCTCAGAGTGAAAACACATTTAATATCATTTGGGTAGTAATCTAAAACTGTGCTCTAATCTGACTCTAATCCAATTTGCTTTTTTTGTCCCAGGTTCTAGGTCTTCCTCTCTTTGCAATGCTCTTGATGAGCATGCCTGAAAAATTATAGTGGCAGCTGGGTGCAGTGGCACGCACCTGTAATCCTAGCAGCTTGGGAGCCTGAGGCAGGAGGATTGCGAGTTCAGCAATTTAGTGAGGCCCTAAGATACTCAATGAGACCCTGTCCCTAAATATTAAAAATAAGTCCTGGGGATGTGGCTCTGTGGTTAAGCATCCGTGGTACCAAAATAAATCAGAGTGACATTCAAGATTATATGAATAACCTAGAATTAAATAATTAAATCAAGGTTATATAGATGGCCAAGAACAGTCTATGAGACAAAAAGTAAGATTTGCCACTACTGCTTCCATCAAATCAGTACAAATCCAAAGATTTCTAAGAAGCTTTGTAAGAGTTTCAAAATAAAGGCCCTGTTTTCTGACTTTTTTTTTTTTTGGTGGTACTGTAGAGCAAATCCTGATAATAGAATATTTTTAAGATATATATTGCCATTGAGGTGAATAAAACGAAGCATGATGTTAGTATATTCAGTGTCTTGTACCATTTTAAATTCTTCCCTTAGATCCAAATTTGTTGAAGAATTTTATGTAATTGTGACAGTGGGGCAGGAGGATGTGAATGGTGCCACCAAAATAATTTTGAAAAAGAAACATTGATACTTTTTCTTCATTTTGTTTTTTGGGGGTTTTTTGATACCGGGGATTGAACTTGGGGGTACTTGACCACTGAGCAACATCCCCAGCTCTATTTTGTGTTTTTTGTTTTGTTTTGTTTTTTTAATTTTTTTTAGATGTTGATGGACCTTTATTTTATTCATTTATTTATATGCGGTGCTGAGAATCGAACCCAGTGCCTCGTGCATGCTAGGCAAGTTCTCTACCACTGAGCCACAACTCCAGCCCCTCTATTTTGTGTTTTATATAGAGACAGGGTCTCACTGAGTTGCTTAGCACCTCACCATTGCTGAGGCTGGCTTTGAACTTGCGATTCTCCTGTCTCAGCCTCCCAAAGTGCTGGGATTACAGGCCTGTGCCACTGCGCCTGGCTGATGCTTTTTATTCTTGTTTATTTATCTTGAAGACATTTAGTGATTGACTAAAAGACAAATCTTCCTTGTGTATTCTCATTTTTCAGAAACTTACTCATGTTTATAGAACCCTTCATGGAGCTTACACAAAAATTTTGGAGGTTATGCACACAAAAAAAAGACTTTTGGGTACTTTCTTCCGAGTTGCCTTTTATGGCCAAGTAAGTATACTTTATATAGAATTGTTTCTCTTTTTAAACGTTCACTTTTGGTTTATTACATTACTTTAATGGCAGTTACTGATTCTCTGATTCTGTCCAGATAGTGCCTATTACAGTAGCAAGGATCTTTTGTAACTTTAAAGCTCACGTTGGCAGTTATTGAGATCATTAGATCAGAGTACAACATATATGGTTTGGCTTTTTCTTTCAGTTTTATTTTTGGTCACGTTTCTGATAAAGTATATGTAAACTATCCAGTCGCTAAAACTTTCAAATACAGGGGCTGGGGATATAGCTCAGTTGGTACAATGCTTGCCTTGCATGCACAAGGCCCTGGGTTCAATCCCCAGCACCACTAAAAAACAAACAATAAAAAAGCAACACCCACTTTCAAATACAGGGCTGGGGTTGTGGCTCAGTGGTAGAACACTTGCCACATGTGTGAGGCACTGGGTTCATTCCTCAGCACTACATAAATATAAATAAGCTATACATGGTAGTGCACACCTGCAATCCCAGCAGCTTGGGAGGCTGAGGCTGGAGGATCCCAGTTCAAAGCCAACCTCAGCAATTTAGTGGGGTCCTTGAGCAACTCATCTGAGATCCTGTCTCTAATAAAATATAAAAAAAGGGCTGGGGATGTGGCTTGGTGGTGGTTAAGCACCCCTGGATTCAATCTCTGGTATGTACGTACATACATACACACACAAAATAAAGGTATTGTGTCCATCTACAATGAAAAACTAGTTTTTAAAAAACATTCAAATACAAATGTAATAAGCATACAGGTAAGGAGGAAAATCTCTAGAAATCTTCAGGCTGATGATATGTTCATATGATTTTTGAATTTGAAAATTCTCATTTATTTTAAGGTAAAAAAGTGAATATATGCATACAGCTTTTAGTAATATTATTTAAAATGTATTTCACATATTATTGTTATTTAGTAAGTTGTCTTTAAATGTTGTTTGCTCACTTGATTCATAAATTATTTCTTTAACTTTACAATAGTCTTTTTTTGAAGAAGAGGATGGAAAGGAGTACATCTATAAAGAACCAAAGCTCACTGGCCTCTCAGAGATTTCCTTGAGACTTGTTAAACTTTATGGTGAAAAATTTGGTACAGAAAATGTAAAAATAATTCAGGATTCAGACAAGGTAACCTATGCCCCACATTTTGATATCATAATTTGTTTATTCTAGACATGGAACATTGCTCCTGACTTTTTCCTTTTTTAGATGGTGGAGGAGAAACATGGAAATAGAGACTTGCAGTTAGTGAAAGAAAGTACATGGGCTGCACTGGGAGTGTAGCTCAGTGATAGAGCACCTGCCTAACGTGTGAGGCCCTGAGTTCCATCTCTAGCACCACAAAAAAAGAAAAAGAAAATTAAGAAAATAAAAGATAAGGAGGACATGGAGGTTCACACCTGTAATCCAAGAGATTTAGGAGGCTGAGACAGGAGGATCACAAGTTCCAGGCCAGCCCAGGCAACTTAGCAAGACCCTGTCTCAAAAAAGGACTGGGGATGTAGCTCAGTGGTAAAAATACCTGTCTTCTGCTCCCACCAAAGGAAAAAAAAGGAAAGATAGGGGCTTTGGAGTCAGACCAGAATTCCAATCCCCATTCCTTGTTACTTGCCTGCTGCATGGCCATGGGGAAGTACTTGAACCCTCTCTGCTTCCTTTATCTCATCAGTCAAATGGAAATGACAATAGTACCTTCCTCATGGGGTTGTTCTCTAAATTAAATGAGTTAATATATAGAAATTGGTTTGAGTTCCTTGTACATAAGCAGCATTCACTAGTAATGGAAGCTAGAATGCTTAATAAAGTTTAGCTGCTATTGTATATGTATACATCATGATTCTTTCAGTTACCTACTTCATGAGTAATATCATTTTGGGTCAGAATTTTATTCTAGAATTTTCCTAGTTTAGTAATATTGACTGTAGTTATATTGACAATAAAGTAGGTTTAGGAGATGCTTTGGGTCTTGCCCCAAAGATTATCCATCCCACTAGGCGGTGCCAAAGCAGGATAAGAAAGGTTCCAGTTTGGAGGGCCCTTTTGGAGGAAATGCGTAGTTCCCTATCTATGATAGCAGCACTTTGGGAGAATAGTAGGAATGCCTGACTATCCTTAGTTGCCATGGGTGTGCCCAGGATGAGAGCTAATTTTTTTTTTTACAATCTTTTTTTTTAAATATTTTTTTAGTTGTAGATGGACACAATGTCTTTATTTTATTGCTTTGTACGTGGTGCTGAGGATTGAACCCAGGGCCTCACGCATGCGAGGCAAGCGCTCTACCGCTGAGCCACAATCCCAGCCCGGATGAGAGCTAATTTTTAAGGTAGGAAGGACTCATACAGTTCAGGATGTATAGCTATAGCAGTGTTATACTGAATGACTATGATGTGCTCAGTGCTATAGCAAGCGCTTTAAATGTTGTGGGCAACACTGCCAGAATGAAAAGTCCCTGGCAATTGTAAAGACACTTCATCATCTACCATGATAATCATTACTTTGTAGATTGACTTATATCTTCTGGGGATGGTTTTATCTTGAACATATGCTTAAAGATATTTAAAAATAGATTTGCTGGTAGGTTCAAAATTAGTATTTGGCAAAACCTCTCTGTTTCTTTGCTTATTAGTTTCACTATTTTGTATTGTTTTGTACCAATTTAAGATGATAATTTCCTCTCCTTGAAGCCAGGTAGGCTTAGCTTGCACCCACATTATTGAGCACTATATAAATGGAAAGGTAATGGTGAGCCAGGCTTTCTTAAATTCCGTTTTTAAAGCTGTACTAAGAATTGAACCCAGGGCCTTTTACATGCTAGGCAAGCTCTCTGCCTCTGAGCTACATCCCCAGGCCCCAGAGCCAGGCTTTCTGAGCAATATGTATTTTTCTCTTTTGTCCCACCTCTGAAAATTTGCCCCAAACTGCTGGTGACAAACCACCAACAGGCCACTGGAGTCCTGACATTGTTATACATGATATTCTGTTCATTTCCTGTAGGCAACACACATCATGTGCCGTTCTTTCTTTTAAAACTTACCTACCGTCAGAGCCAGGTGTGAGGCTGAAGCAACAGAATTGCAACTTTAAGGCCAGCCTCAGCAACTTAGTAAGACCCTGTCACAAAATAAAAATATAAAGACAAAGGTCTGAGCATATAGTCCAGTGAGAGAGCACTAATGGTTTCAATCCCCAGTACCACCAAAAAAATCCAGTCAGCTCTTCCTACCTGTGGGGTTCCACATCCATGAGGTCAACCAACCATGCACCGTAAGTACTGAAAAAGACTCATCTGTACTGAACATGAACACACTTTTGTTTCTTGTCATTATTCCTTAATCATTACAGTAAAACAAATACTTACAGAGCATTATCGTTGTATTAGATAGTTCATATAATCTGGAAATGATTTGAAGTGTACAGGAGGATGTTGTGTGGTTTACATGCAAATATTATGCCCTTCTATATAAGATACTTGATTTTTTTCTTACTGTATGGAAATAAAATGTACAAAACACTCTTTGAGGCCTGGGGCTGTAGCTCAGTGGTAGAGCACTTGCCTAGCATGCATGAGGCACTGGGATCGATCCTCAGCACCACATATAAATAATAAAAGGAATAAAATAAAGATCCATCAACAACTAAAAAAATATTTACACAAAACACTCTGAGGGCTGGGGTTATGGCGCAGTGGTAGCATGCTCACTTAGCTCACGTGAGGCGCTGGATTCGATCCTCAGCACCACATAAAAATAAAATAAAGATATTTTGTCCACCTACAACTAAAAAATAAATATTAAAAAAAAAACACTCTGACTTTGCCAAAGAACAAAATCTGCTTAAGAATATAGGAATCAAAAATACTTCTCTCAAAGAGGAGATTGGTATTATCTTCCAATATTTTAAATGTATGTGTCCTTGAACCTAATAAGTTCACTTAAAATTTTATCTTGTAGATGTACATACATAAGAATATGTTTAAGGATGTTCCCTGATGCAAAATTTATATAGCAAAAGCCTGGAAGCAATCTAAATGTTCATGTAGCTAAATAAATGGTGGTATTACCCATATAATGGATATAGTCACTTCAGCATTTAAAAAATGAAAGATTTGTAGGGCTGGGGCTGTATCTCAGTGGTAGAGCGCTTGCCTCACATGCGTGAGTTACTGAGTTCGATCCTCAGCACCACATAAAAATAAATATATTGTGTCTGTCTACAACTAAAAAATTTTTTTCTTAAAAAAATGAAAGATTCGTGTCAATATGAACCCAAAAAGATGTATTATGAAAGGGAAAAAAGGTGATATGTAGGACTCTGCGGATAGTATGACACATTTGTATAAAACCTAGATATTCACATATATTTATATAAGCTCAGGAAATTTCAGGAATCATTATACAAAATTGTTAGTCATGATTACCCCTGAGGAATGGGACCAGAGTCTTGACTGAAAGTAAATAGTTGTTGCTATTTGTATATACCGTGTGTACCATTTGAATGTGTGTGTGCACACATGCATTAACTTCTTAAGGTCAGATACCACACTTGATCTCTTTTTCATTTTCCTTTTATGTGTTGTCTGAGCCAGATAATTGCCATTAGATTCTCCTTAGGTCTCTCTGCTTTTCTTTTTTTTTCTCTTTTTAATGGGAGAAAAAAAGAAAACATTTCTGGAGATAAGCAAACAATAGAATGATTTGGAGAAATTAAAAGATTCTAAGAAATTTAATCCTTGCCATCCACCTGTATATGGGGGGGTGGAGGGAGAGGGATATAGAAACTGTTTTGTGCATGTTTTGTTTTTTGTTTTTTTTTCTGAACGGGGACAAGTATATTGATCAAGGCAGATATAGTTGGAAAATGATCCTGGGCACTGTATGGAGTTAATGAAGAGATGCTTAGAAGGAGGGTTTGAGAGTCCACAGATGAAGCTCTAACAGGGACAATGCTGGGATTTATATCTAGCAGCATGGAATTTAGACCACTCATGAAATGGTCTACAACTACAGCTAAGAAGGTTTTTTGTTGTGGCGGTCTTTATTTTGTTTTTACAGTGCTAGGGATGGAAACCAGGGCCTCACGTATACTAGGCAAGTGCTCTACCATGGAACTGTACCCCAACCCTACATCCTAGACTTTTATGGCTCTGAAGTGGAATCATTGTGTTTTCTTGTGGTCCCCTTCCTCCATAGAATAGGATTAAAATAAGTCAGGAGTGCCTACTCATAATTTCCAGTACTGCTTGTGAATATCCAAATTAGTAAGCTTTTTTGTAGGGTAATCAAATAATGTATATTGAAATCTTTAAAACCATGTAAATGTTTTAAGTAAGAAATTTCTAGGAATTTATCTGAAGGAAAAATCAGAAAAAGAAACAGTTTTAAATTCAAGGATTTCGTCAACATTACTTGTAATAACAAAAAGTTGGAAAACCAACTTAAGTGTCTTATTAGTAAAATGGACACACAAATCATGTGTGTCCATTAAAAATATCATCAAGCTGTCGTAGCACGCACCAGTAATCCTAGTGACTTTGGGAGTCTGAAGCATTAGAATTGCTAGTTCGAGGCCAGCTTTAGCAACTTAGCCAGGCCCTAAGCCACTTAGTGAGACCTTTTCTTAAAATAAAAAAGAAAATGTGTTGGGGATGTAGCTCAGTAGTAGAGTAACCTGGATTCAGTCCCTGGTATCAGACACACACTACATACAACATCAATCAGACACACACATACATACAACATCATCAATGACTCTGATGTAGAACTAAAATAATTTTATTGAGGTAGAATTCACATAATGCACAATTAAGCATTTTAAAATATTTTAAGGAGTCAGATGACAAAAAATGTTCAGTATGACATCAAATTTCTGAATATTTATGCATTTAAAAATATTGGATGAAAACATTAATAATAGTCATTGCTGGATGATAGGATTACAGTAATTTTTTTCTTCCTACATTTCTGTAGTCTCCAAATAGGTTTCTGTAACTTCTTTATAATCAGAAATAAATGATCCATAAAACATGAACAAAGATCTCTTCCAGATGTGTACTCAATTGGAAGCACAATCATAATGGCAGTGTTTCTCAAGTGGTCTCAAAGGAATATATTACCTACATTTCCTTTTCCCTTCCATTGAATTTTAAAACTTGCCTTATTTTATAGGTAAATGCCAAAGAGCTTGATCCAAAATATGCTCATATCCAAGTCACTTATGTGAAGCCCTACTTTGATGACAAAGAACTCATGGAAAGAAAGACTGAGTTTGAAAGAAATCATAATATCAACAGATTTGTTTTTGAAGCACCTTACACTTTATCAGGCAAAAAGCAAGGTTGTATAGAAGAACAGTGTAAACGCCGGACCATCTTGACTAGTAAGTAGGACTTTTCATGTTAACCTATTGTTTGTCTTGGTCCTTTTTGATAAACACAAGTACCATCTGGCCATCAGGAACTTGTAACTGAAATTTTAATCATTTGTTGTTTCACTGTTCAGTTACAAGTTTGTACAAACATGTCCTTATGATAAACCATCACTTTCCCATATGTCTTTCATGATTGCTTAGACAAGTCTCACAAAAAGAATTTATCCCTCAATACTGAAGCAGTAGGTTCTATATAATACCTTAGGCATCTTGTAGAAAATTCATGGGGAGAATTAAGCACAATGGATTTTTTCTTTAATTCAACTATTTGAATTTGGTTTTCTAAAGTTAGTAAATCAATCTTAATATTTTTAATAGCTTCAAATTCATTTCCATACGTGAAGAAGAGGATTCCAATAAATTGTGAACAACAGATTAATTTAAAGCCAATTGATGTCGCTACTGATGAAATAAAAGATAGAACTGCAGAGCTGCAAAAGCTTTGCTCCTCTGCTGATGTGGATATGATTCAGCTTCAACTCAAGTTACAGGGCTGTGTATCTGTGCAGGTGAGTTGTATTAAACGTTTCCTAATGTTTCTCTTGCTTTCATACAGGCATAGAGCAAGCATTAATTGTAATTGTGTGTTATGCTCTCATTGAGGGCAAAAACCTGTATAATTTATTAACTTAATGAAGAAATTATGTTTAATTTCTACCAATTTCCATAATGTCAAAGGAGTTTAACACAAATCCCTCTGACTAACCAAGCCCTGTATTTACATATCAGAAATCATTAACTAATTTAATTAGAGTATCATCTTTCCAGATTATTTGCTTTAGTTAATGATTTTTCACATAAACTTGTAAGCAAAATAAATATATTTTTCAGACAGAGGTTTCTTATGATTTTGTTGGTTTTGGTGCTGGAGATGGAACCCATGGCTTTGTGCATGCTGGACGAACAGTGTATGACTGAGCCATGGTTTTGGTTTTTTTTTGGTACTGGGGATTGAACTCAGGGGCACTCGACCACTGAGCCACATCCCCAGCCCTATTTTTTTTTTTAATTTTTTTTAGTTGTTAATGAACCTTTATTTTATTTATTTGTATGTGGTGCTGAGAATCGAACCCAGTGCCTCACACATGCCAGGCAAGCGCTCTGCCACTGAGCCACCGCTCCAGCCCTCCCCAGCCCTATTTTTGTGTTTTATATAGAGACAGGGTCTCACTGAGTTTCTTAGCGCCTCGCCATTGCTGAGGCTGGCTTTGAACTCACGATTCTCCTGCCTCAGCCTCCCT
>PVHX01021927.1:0-28775 GCA_004024805.1 Geosciurus inauris | reverse complement strand
TTAGCAAAAAAAGAATACTGAACAGAAAGCACCTTGCAACAGACTATAAATATTGAACTTAATTTCCTTGCCTTTAGCAGAACTTCTGAACTACCCTGAATACTCATTACTCTGGACTCCATGACAAATGGTTTATACTGGAGCACACTAAAATTGATGAGATAATATGTAGGTATGCATGTGTGAGTACTAATCATTTCTCCATTTTTTTATCATAAACACATAAATTGATCTATATTTTAAATTGAGAGATTTGTAAGGACTTCTAATTATATTTTAAATCATGGAATTTCATAATTAATCAAATAAAAAATACATATGCAAACCATCTTAGTCAATCAAAAGGAATCTAAGGTCATAAGACCTGATTCTATCTTGACTGAAAACACTAAAATACAGAAAGCATGTCTTTAAAAAGGAGTGTTAATGAGACTTGAAATAAATCTAAAGTCATTAAGCAGTTACTATATTCCAGACAGTATTCTAAGCTCTTTTGAAGTATTTTTTATTTAATCCTCACACAAATGTTATGATATCAATATGCTTATTAAAAGTGAAACAGAGGAAAAAGTGCTTGCCAAAGGTTACATAGAGTTCTGGGCCCAAGTTAGAAACAGTCATAGTGGAAAAAATAGTCAGGATTCATCGTAGTAAAGTTCAGAATAAACATTACCAGTGGAGTTAGGAGTATTACAGTCTTAGTCAAACTATCTCTGCTATGATGACAGTGGAATAGTTATCCACATCTGTTTTAATTAGATATTCTTTTCTTTCAATGAAATCCTCACCATGTAGTTTATGGTTTGATTTTCCTATTTAAAGGAGTAGAAAAACTTCAACATGATGAAATAATAATTCTGGTAGTTTGATCATTATGTTTCTCCTTATAAATTTATGAAGTATCATTTTGAATTTATATACCACTGTTTGTAACAGGCATGATTTTAACTGAAAGTAGCAGTATACTAGATAGTGGTTATGATAAAGAGATTCATATTTCTATCATTGTAAGAAGACATCAACTACTTGTGTTGGTTCCCCAGTTTGCAATACCAAGATCAAATCCCTAAATTAATTTAACCTTTATAGTCATGAAAGGACTACTCATCTTAAGACAATATATCAAAATGGCAGGCAGGAATTAAAAGGAAGTCTCTGTGTCTCTGATATTGGATGTTTCATTAAGGAAAAGAGAGCTTCCCCATGAAATCCTCAGCACTTATTTGTCAGAATTGCATAACACTGCTATGTACTACAGTAATAAAAAAAGAAAGAAAGGAAGAAAGAAAGGAAGGAAAAGAAAAGAAACGAAAAAATTGGAAAAACATTGTTTTCCTATTAATATTTAAGGGCAGAAAAAGTGGAAGAAAGCTGGGAAATGGCATCATGGTAGCCAACCTAGAGTGTCACCCATGAAACTCTCCACCTTTAGACTGCCCATATACTTAGGTTCTGGGTGTGTAGATAAAACAGCCAGTCACTGCTCAGGATAGATACACTGATGTGAAGAAAAGTGCCAGTGAAAACCAACTTCTCCTAGCATCACAATGCATTTTCATCAATTTTGAAATTTCTAAAACTGTAATTGAAAATGCTAAGTAACTAGTGGTCACCACAATAGAAACATTTGTCTTGTAATTATTATAACATTCCATTAATTAATTTCTTCATATCCAGGTATATATGGCCCCAGAGTAGATTCCAAAAATCTTGGCAAGTCCAAGGCTGGTGGGCACTGTGACCAGTCAGGATTTTATTTACATTATCCGTGAATCCTATGGGCAAGAGTCATTTGATGAAGCTCTTCCCAAAACTTCAGGAAAGCAAAACAAAACAAAACAAAATAAAAACCCTTAACTACTATAGCCTATAAAGACAATAAGCCAGGGAGCTGTAATAAATTTAAGTAAATAAATGACACAAATTTTCTGTAAATCAGAACCTCCCCTTTCCTTCTATTATAAAACTAGGTTTGTAAGTTGTTGGCAAATGGTAATGAACATTTGATTGAATAAGTAAAAAAACGAATATAGCTTGAAGCATTCTTGAAGTCAATGCACAAAACTTTAAAGTGCAGATCAGTAGTATTTTCATGAATGTTGGAATGGTTATAGAGTCCTGAGGCAGGCTCAGTGGTGGACAGTGAATGATGAGGTATGTATTGCCAATAGGAACAACAGCTAAACTGAGGATAGAGGCTTCAGCCTACTGGATGAGTTTCAGGAGCTACAAAGAAGAGGGATTTATAGCATAGACCTTAGAAACAAAACTGTTTTGTTTCCAGTAGCTTTGTGATCTTGGTCTATCAACTTTGAGGTGGAAATAGAGATGCCCTGCCCCAATTCTCACTTCAAGTTAAAAATTGTTGCCCCAGCTGTGAAAGTGCCATTGGCAGTAAGACTAAAGGGATGCACTGAGTTTCAGACCCACCTCTCTGAAGGTCACAAGCTTCCCAGGAGTCTTATCCACTGCCTAAAGCTAAACCACTTCCATTTTGTTCCAACCTGGAACAATTTTGATAGGTCCATTTTAACTGAGGAGCTCCTTCTAGAGTGCACCGAGGCTGTCCATCTTGAATCAAAACTGGACTCCTCCTTTTCCCTAATCTTCCTTCCTTTTCCTCCCTGCCACAGATGCCAATTTTAAGGACATCTCCTAATAAACATCTTTTTTTAAAATTAGTTTATTTAATTGCATTTCAAGTCATAGTACATATATAGAGCTCAGTTTTTCCATGTCTCTGGTACATATACACAATGGAATATTATTCAGCAATAAAAGAAAATAAAATTATGGCATTTGCAGGCAAATGGATGGAATTGGAAAGCATTATGCTAAGTGAAGTAAGCCAATCCCAAAAAACCAAATGCTGAATGTTCTCTCTGATTAGTGGATTCTGATACATATGGGTGGTGGGAATGGGGAACATAGGAGAAAAGGAGGAACTCTGGATGCGGCATGGGGGAGGTGGGGGGTGGGAAAGGGGAATGGGTATAGTAAAGATGGTTGATTGAGATCGTCATCCTAATAAACATCTTGCACCCTAAACCTTATTTCAGATTCTACTTCTGTGAATTCAAACTGCAACATACCTGGCCCAAGGGATTCTTAGTTATTCTTATATGAAAAATATAGATAACAAAATTATCTCAGATTTAGAACTTTATTTATTTATTTATACTGTAGAATAGACCCAGAGGTGCTCTATCACTGAGCTATATCCCAGTCCTTTTTTTTTTTTATTTTGAGACAGTGTCTCATGACACTGTCATGAACTTTGAACCTGCCTTAGCCTCCCAGTAATCCCTGAAATTACAGGCATGTGCACCTGCACTTTGGCTAGGGATTTTATACTTTGGTAGCAAGTCTAAGCAAGAGATATTTCTCTGACATTATTTTCATTTTACATTTTGCTATTGCACCACCAGGCTGGTTATAACTGAGAGCATGTAAATAAATTACATAAATACCAATTAGTCAAATAGCACAAAAGCAAATTGCTCAGTGTTACATTAAACACAGATGACATCATGGTATGATATAAAATGTATGTGTTTGTTTCACTTTAATAATTTCAAACAAATGTTAACACCTGTTTTTACTTACCTTGGCATTTATACCTGATAATTTTGTCAAGGCTACACTATAATCCAATAAATTATTATTAGGATTTTCCAGAAATATTTTTTGTCAAAATTATTTCTTTGTTGCAATATTTTTCAGTAACCACTTTAATTTTAGGAACACAATATAAGATTAACTATATTTGATACTTAAGCTGTTTCTAAATTTTGTCATTAAATTAAAATTGTTCATTTCAAATGACACCTAAAAACATGTTTGTTTTTTATACATTGTCTATACTAATTTTAGATATTTCACAGCATATATTTTATCATCCTTTCCCTCAAGTCTGTTAGGACTAAAAAGGCAAGGCACATAAATCTTGATTTCACTATTGCAAAAATTTCTTAACTATTTTTATTCCATTCTTATTTCTCTTCCACTTACTGTTGCCAAATTAATCTTTCGAAAATAATGAACTATTGCGTTGCTTGCTTCCTTGCCAAGTACTCTCAATTCATTTGTCTAACATGTAAGACTCTTCTGAAATGGTTGAATGTATTTTTATAATTTTACACTATTTCTTAATATAGGCTTTAGATTCCTATAAATGATCACAAGAATGATCACACTGTGTTACAGTGGGCATTTACTGTGCCTTTCAAGCTCTCTAGTACCTTATGAACACATTTTGTGTGTTGGTAGAATTTCCTACTTTGGGATTCTTGTCTAGCAGTCTCCACTGGGACACAGTCACATAAACCCACTTCCCTGATCATATAAACTGACGTGAAACATC
The DNA here is from genome assembly GCA_004024805.1 of Geosciurus inauris. Lineage (NCBI taxonomy): Eukaryota > Metazoa > Chordata > Mammalia > Rodentia > Sciuridae > Geosciurus > Geosciurus inauris. Next base: position 24,412 of record PVHX01021927.1, on the reverse strand, counting down.
AGAAAAGAATGGGGAGAAAAGAGAGGCACTTAGAGAAAATTCAGGTGAGTTGACAAGATGCTCAGCATTCAAAAGCAAAAGTATAAAGTTCTTTCATAAATTCTAAATTTAGTATTCTATGCCAACCTCTTTTATTAAAACCTCTAATTTCCAACATTTAGAATATTAAAAAGTCTTCCATCACAACTTTGTTTTTTTGTTGTTGTTGTTATGTGTGTGTGGTGCTGGGGATTGAACCCATAGCTTTGTGCATGCAATTGGTAGAGTGTACTCTACCAACCAAGCTATACATCCTCAGCCCCAAACTTTCTAGTTTCTATGCTACAATATATGGCCTTTCTGTAGCACCATCTTGGAACGTCTGTCCTCTGCAGTCCTCTGGATAAAAAGAGTCATAACCAAATTGGGATGTGAATTTTATAAAAAAAGTTGCATAATTAGCCTCCAAAGAACTGAATAATAATCTAATTGACTATTAAAGAGTCTCCTTAGCCAGGCACGGTGATGCAAGCCTGTAATCCCAAAACTTTGGAAGGCTGAGACAAGAGAATTGCGAGTTCAAAGCCAGCCTCAGCAACAGCAAGGTGCTAAGCAACTCAGTGAGACCCTGTCTCTACCTAAAACACAAAATAAGGCTGGGGATGTGGCTCAGTGATTGAGTGCCCCTGAGTTCAATCTCCAGTACCAAAAAAAAAAAAAAAAAAAAAGACTCTCCTTAATTAGATAGACATATTAAGGCTCATTTAAACATATACAATATATATATTTATTAAAACATCACATGGTACCCAATTAATATATAACATTTTGGATTTGTGTATCAAATAAAAATACAATTATTTTAAATTTTTAAAATATCTCCTTAATCAAATTACAAGAAATTGAGGTTAGAGTGGTAAGAACACCTTAACCTCAGAAAGACATAGTCTTTTACAGTCAAGGTTAAATGGGAGAGAAAAAAAGTTTCTACGTAAATTTGCGAATTCATATTTGCTTGAAACACCTTTTAATATTATTAAATGCAATTAGAATAAAACCACACAATAAGAAATATACCAAATAAAATAAATTTATGATTTTTTAAAAATTACTTTCAGTAAGAGCATATAGATGTATTCAATGATAGCTTTGTTCACTTCAAGTTTGTAATAACTTTTATGAAATACTTTAATTTGGAGTTTGTGCTTTTGTGTAGGATAAAGTGTATTATATAAAGATATCTATTCCCAGGTTCTGTTACTGACATTCAAAATTCAACATAAGGGCAGACAGAGAAGATAAAAATAAAGAATAAGGAAAGGCCCTCTCAATTGTTTGGAGAAGAAATGAGGCCTATTGGGAGATATGTAAGGGGATGTTTGGCATTTAATGAGGAAGATAGAAATTGTACAATAGTTATAATAGGCGATTAGAAAACCTAAGCAAAGCACTTGATTAAAAGGAGGAAGACACAACATATTGAGAAATAAAGGACTAGGTATAAATTGCCACTGCTATCAATAGAGAAAATAATTATAGCATTGAAACTTAAATGATATGTCAAAGAATACATTTTGAAATATGTATGGAGATTTTTTCTTTAGAAAAGAGACATGATTCCCACTCACAAAGAGAAATATAAATTACATTCATAATCGCCTACTTACTAAGCTAGAGTAGGAGTTATTCATTCCAGAAAGATGTGTATCAAAATTATCAGCACAAATAGATTATGGCATGTAAATGGATCACATTTCTGGTTGTAATAATAGAGGTCTGAAGAATTCCCCATATCTAAGAATGTATGAAAATATGTATATAATATCAATTATCTATTAATTTTGCTTCTCCCATTACCTACAGTATGTAGAGCAGCATAAAGAGAACAAAAAAAACAAGAAATTATAAATACTTCTCATATTGTTTTTAATTTAATTGTGTAAATAACTAGTCATCAATAGAAACATAAATAATTTTCTTATTAAGCTAAATGGTGACACATACATCCATTCCTTTTATCCTTATTTTGGGCCAGCGCACAATCTCAAGGATTGTCAAACTCAAGTCTTTATGTTGAAAATAATTTGCATGTAATGTAGAAAACTTTGAAAATGAAAAATTTTATTAAAATAAAATTAACTGTTTAAAATTTAGTAAAATTTATGTATTTAGACTAATTTTTTCCTCTATAATGACAGGCATCTGTGTGAAACATAAAAAAAAAGAAAGAATGAAAAAAGAACATAACTGATATACTAGTTGTTGGTGGTGACCGTAACTACAGAGATTAAATAGTTCATCATTTAATCAAAAATATAATAATAAATTTGCTGAATCAGTATGTTTCATTTATATATCAGCAAATATTCCGTACTATAAGCTGTATAATTTATTCACAGCTTTTGCTAAGCAGCAGTGAGTTCAGAGCATTTGGTCGTTATGGTAAGATGCCTTATCTCTTAGATTTTATTGATTTTATTGATTTTATATATATATATATATACATACATACATATATATTTTTTCCCCCTGAGGTTGTATTTCTCAGTTAAGAGTTTTTCATTGGTGGAGTGTGGTGTCCAATTCCAGTGGCTTGGGAAGCTGAGGCAGGAAACTGGCAAGTTCGATGCCAGCCTTAGCAACTTAGTAAGATCCTGAGCAACTTAGCATGACCCTGTCTCAAAATAAAATATGAAAAGGGCTGGGGATGTGGTTCAGTGGATAAGCACCCCTGAGTTCAATCCTTGGTACCAAAAAAATAAACAAATAAAATAGAATAGAATAAAAAAGATTATTATTCACTTATTGAGCTAATCAAATAATGGAGTACTGATCTTATTACATGGAACTAGCTCAAAGTATACCAAATAAACATAATATATCCACCCTGATAGCTGTGAAGAAGAATCTTTTCTTACTTTTGACCCAACAAAGCTATACAGTTTCACAGACTAACTCCTAAAATGAAATTATGTGGTGGAGACAGATGGTGATCATAAGATTGCTTGAGATCCTCAATGACCAAAATATCTCTATCTGTGATTCAAAGGATAATTTGTCTAATTTCCAAAGATTAACATCATTACAGAGCTTCAGAGGAATCCCATACTTCTACACTGTACAAAACCCCAGTTGTACAAGTTCTTTTAAATGGAATACTGTTAGTGAGGAAAACATTTTGACATCAAAATGAAGAATCATAGAATGCCTGACTCTGACATCTAGAAACTGATTTTTACTAGATGTGTTTAGTAACTGGTAGTTACCAGATATGCTATAGAAGCAAACGAGTAGGTCTGCCTCCTCTTCTGGAATCTTGAAAACCTTTCTTATCTGTTCAGCCAAGACTTAGCCACTATGAGCTGTTTAGGATTTTCATCTGGAAAAATTTTTAAAGTTTAGTTCAACCTTGTAAAAATCAGTATAAATTTTCACTTGAGATTAATTTCTTTATTAAACAATAATTTACAGAGAAATGACTGTGTCAGAAACTGCTATGTGCTGGAGATACAGACACTGCTAAAAACCAGAAGTACAGTGCGTTCTGTCAACACATAACCAGGATTTTAACCAAGTTGAGAAATCAAGGGAGAATATTTCAGTGAGGGAGTATCTCAGGAAATGAAATTGAAAAGATGAGAGCAAATTAACCAGATACAAGGGCTGGAAGACAACAAACTAGCATGCCCTCAGTCCCCAATACCCCCGCAAAAGGCACTCTGTGCAATAACACCAAGGCAGTGAGGGAAAGAATTCATTCTAGATAGGTGAGGAGAAAAACTGACCCCCAGATTTCACTCTGATGGAAATTTAAAACCACTTCTAGAAATATAAGCTTAGTATGGATAGTGAAGGTATATTTATGTTTTGGTTTTTTAGAAGGATAACTCTGGCTAAAATAGGAAGATTCAAGACAAAGGAAGAAGGATAAAGACCAAATGTGCAGTAATTTAATAATTTATCATTTTAATAATGAGACTGGTGCCATGGGAAAGGATATAAAATAACGTGAAATAAATCTTCCAGACTATGTCATGTAGACTTGATGGCTTAACAATGGGAGTTAAGGATTAAGAGTATTATCAAGAATAACCCTTTAGCTTCTCATCTAGTTTAAACTTCCCTTAGTTTACATGTTAGTTCTTCAACCTGGGTACAAGAATACATGACTGTTTATCTTGGTAATTTGCCCCATTCTCCAAACTTTTAAGAGCCACAAGACAGGCATCCTTAGGTTGATTATCTGATTGCTAACTTAGACATTCAGATATTGTGTGTTTCTGAATGTCCTCTCACTAGCCTATTAAACTATCCTGTTTCCAATTTTCTAATATTGCATGCTTCCTTTGGATATTGACTTTATTTTTACTCCTATTTTCATATTTCAAATGCTGTGTATTTGTTCTTAATTTTACACTGCTTTGTTAAAAAAAATAAAGCTACTTTCCAAACACATACAGTTGAATCACTAAAATTTAGGAAAAAAAAAGGCAGATAAAGATTGCATGAAAGCTAGACCAGATTTGTGCATGTAAATAAAATAAGAAGCTATTTAAAATAAAAAGTTGCAGTTTTAAATATAACATGGTGGTCTTTGCAAAAATTGGTATATAATCTATTGTAAATTTATATTATCAACAAAAATTAATGAATTATTTGAGCAAAGAGATTTGTTGGCACTAAGGAATGGCATATATTTTAAAATATGGGACTCTAAATGGTGTAGTGATGCATCATCAACAATATCCCTGTAATAAATATAATACTGAGTTTCATATAATTGATTTTTAAACTGTCTGATAATATACAAGTATGAGGAGATAGTACATGGTTAATTCAAAAAATATTTTCTGTATGCCATCCAATTATGTGGTTTGATCCAGGAATAAGCTTTAGAATATAAAAATAAATTTGTATTGGATGTGTTTCATTTGGAAGTAAACTGATGCAGGCTGATAAATTTCTACTTGTATTTGACATTCACCCCCAAAGTCTGAAATGATAACCTCTGGTATGTATTAACCAACTCATAAAATGTAGTATATACTTCAAGTATACTACAGAGTGAAAAAAAAGGGAAAGGGGATATTTGTATTGAGATATGCACATAGGCCTCATCCTTCAAATACCACTCGTTTTTATGCCCACTTCCAGAGACACATAAACACAAATATCTCCTAATTTCAGCTGGACTTTTGATGAAAATTGGAGGCCAGCTCCATGTCATACATATGTACATAAAGCAGCATTAGTGATTTAATTATAAGCATAAATCATGGCCAATGTTTGTCTCGATTTCATCTTTGGCAAATTACCAAATGTCTCCATAACCCAGTTTCGTTATCATTGCTTATTTGAAAAATACAAAACCCCCTCCACATCGATGTCATCATTTCCAGACCAAAAAAAACAGAAGAAAATGTGTGATTTATATGTATATTCACACAGTTACATTATAAGTGATCTGAAAAATGGATATCCAGAGAAGTTAACATTTTAACTCAGTCCAAGAAACCTCAGAATCAGGAAAGCTAAAGGTTCCAGAGTCCCCAGAGGGTTGTGGTGCAAGTCTCACAATTAAAAGCTGAAAAATTCAGAGTCTGGTATCCAAGGGCAACAGGAAGAGAAGACACATGTTGCTTTGGAAGAAAAAAGCCATAGTTTCCTTTTTCTGCTTCCTTGTTCCATCTGGGCCCCCAGCAGATTTAATGTTGCTCACCCACACTGAGGGAGGGTGTTCCTCACTCAGTGTGTCAATCTTCTCTGGAAAGATTTTCATTGACCCTCCCAGAAGTAACACTACCAGTTCTCTAGGCATCAAATTTGAGAATCAAATTAACCATCACATTCTATAATGGTTGCAAAAACCAAACTATTTTTTTTGTGTTTTTTTTTACTTTTTGATTCAAAATATATTTGTTACCTACATTTTATATCAAGTTCCATACTAGGGCACATTAAGGCAATTCAGGTGTCAAAGCTCCCTATATGTGTTAATAAAGAAACTATTTAGTTTTTAAATAAAATAACTGTTTACCCTCTTTGTCTCTTGATGTCTTTCTTTTCCTCTTTTCCTATTTTTAAAAAATTCTCATAGTGTTTTACAAAATACTGTAAGTAAGACATAGCTTAGAAATGCCTATCTAGTCCTATTGCTTGAATACATATACTTTACAGATTCACTGGAGATAACAGTTGCAAATTTTTGTGAATATAAATCCAGGGGACAAATCTAAGAGCCTATTTTTATTTTGAGATGTGCTTTTAAGTACTGAATACTATCACAGATATGAATTTAATCCCAGATCATAAAACCAAATCTTTTCATTCACGGAGGAAGTTTAGATCCAGACTACAGTTTACTCCATGTTACTCTACCTCATCATGAAGCAGTAACATAAAACTATTCTGGAGGATCCAAAACCTACATGTATTCACATAACATTTGAATGTGATCAAAACTTGTTTTTCATTTCAATGGACAAGAGTCACATGTACTTTAGGATGCATAGTTTGAAATCAAGATTATGCTATCTTGTATTAACATGCATATTCTTTGGCCCCTCTGATTAAAATTACATATCCTCATATCCTGAATATATGCATATACATAACAGGCAACTAAAATTTAAATATATTCTTTGAATTTCTTGGCAGAGAAGCCAATCTTGTTTTAAATTTTATTTCAAATTATTTGAAAAATTGTTTTCTCCACTAAAAAAATGGAAGTTCAAAGATGCTGTGAGAATAAATGATATCATTTTATTTCTAACGGAAAACATTCATTTTCTTGTCCATATTAAATTATTAATCCCATCTAAGAAAATATTTTTACACACTAAGCATATGAAGAATTTTAGGATAGTTATATAAACCTTTCATAGAGTTTAAAAACCACATTCATTCAGATTATCAAAGGGCAGCTTCTAAGAAGTTAAAATTGAATTTCAAATTTTTTTCTTTTACATTTGTACTATCCAGGTACAGAGTGAACTTATAATAAAATTAGCTTAAACTTTAACTTTTTATGAACTACTATTTGTGGCAGAAAAATATAGGCACTTTTTCACATTAGATTCTAAGTAACCAATCACTTCTTACAAAATCTCTACATGATGTATTTTCTCACCAAAAGCTTAGCAACAAATGTTTTAGAAGGTCACATTACTTATTTTTAATTTTTCTCATCCTAAAGTATTTGCTAAAATATGTTCTTAAATGTATTAAATTTAAAAAACAGCTTTTGGAATACAGTTAGTGCTTCATATATTTAAAAATATACAAGTGTATATGAAAATTTTCATTTTACTTATATCTTAAAACCAATGGAGATGGCACTATAGTAGCTGTTTGGCATCACAGATCTACTTTCTTAAAACATTACTTATGTGATCTTAACAGCAAACAAATAGAATTTGTGTATAGATTGGGAGTTCAGGTGCTTTTGAAAGAAAGCACATTTCCATGTTACAAGTGAGACACAATCTAAATAATCTGCACTGGGGAAAGACGGCTATTGCCGCCATTGCACAGAACATTATGATACAATTCTGTCATCTCAGTTTTTGAGCAAGTTGTATAATTTGTTCCTGAATACCTAAAGGCTCATAACCATTTTTCATTTGCTGATCAAACAATGGGCAAAATTTTTTAACAATTAATTTCCTCATTTGCAAGATACTCAAAGTAGTCAGTCATAAAGGAAAATATTATGGTTGCTTTCAATTATTATTTATATTATTATTATTATCACTATTGCTTAGGTATTTTTAGGACTATGGCTTTTAATTAGTATTCAATATTACCAACTATTGCCAGGCCTTCCAATTGGTTGTACAATGTTGATAATAACTTAATCAAAAATTAACCCTATAACAACATCAAGAATACAACATTAATACATTTAAAAATATCCCAGTATAGAATTAGAACTCTACTTTGAAGAAGTTCACAATAACTTATTTATTCACATTCCTACAGAATATTTTAGCACTGAAATTCTATTATTGCTTGACTAATATGAAAATAAATTTTCGACAGGGTCAATATTTATAATATTTATAAACAAATTTTAAAACATGATTTTTCTTTATAGTACTGGAGATTGAACTCAGGGCCTCACACATACTAGGCTTTCATTTTATCACTAAGCTACATTCTCAGCCATACTCTCTTATTTTCAATTATTAATTTTAAATAAAAATGCAAAAATGATCCTGAATAACTCTATGGGGAAAATAACATTAATTTTAAAAGAAAAAAGAAAACAAAAACTATAATTTTAATACATTTAATTATGGTATACATAGGATATCCTCCCAGACTGACATCTTTAAATTAAATTTATGTATAATTTTTAATAAAGGTGTAGTAATACTAGAATGCAAAATAATTAAAAATATACTTAATCTATGGCATCATGTGTAAAACAGATGATAAAATATTAATCCAACTGTAACACAATAAAATGGAACAATGTATATCATATGCCCCACAGATGTTATGAAACAGTAACAATGTTGAAATAAAACTATATTGATTAGCAATTTTACTTTTATCTATGATATTATGATATAAAGTAGGGATTGGCAAATTACCATATGTGAGACAAATCTGGTTTACCTGATGATTTCAAAAATAAAGTTGTATTGGAACAAAGCCACACTTTTTCTTTATCTAAGATCTAGGGTTGCTTTTGTACTACAGTGGCATGGTTAAGTAGGACAGGAAGCACATGATCTGCAAAACTTAAAATAGTTACTATCTAGCCTTTCATAAAAAGTTTTCTTGGCCCCAATATAGATCATGTTATAGATACTCTTGTTACTGACAAGATGGTTTAAAAATACTTCTTGGTTTCAAAAGTGTATTTGCAGACAATAATATTATAGAAAGTTTTCTTTTTTACACAGCTTTTCTATCAAAGACGACAAAGCTCCATCTCATGTTTGCTGCCATTTAAACTTTCTAAAATAAAACTGGTTTTTAAAGTTCCTATTTAATGAAGTATTTAGTTTAATTAATTTTACATGTCTGAGTTATCAAGAAGGAATTCAAATCCTACAAATGTTCTTTATAAAATGAACTTGACACATCCATGAACCTATTTAAAAATATTTTATTTTGTGTCAGTGCTTAGGTTTATCTGTTCTACTTACTTTGAGATTTTAAAAATATCTATTACAAAGTATTTTTCTCACATATATGGAATTACCTTTTAGTTTGCATTTTTTCAAACAGATGTGCACTGATTTGCATTTTTAAAGCAAATCAAAGGAGTTGTATGATGAGAACAAGTATATAATTTTATATATCTATCCTGATAAACCTCAAAATTTCTTTCTGATTTTATAAATTATCAGTTCTCCATTCCTGGCAAGCCTTAAACTCTTTTCACTTCAAGAATGTCACTTTCTGCTCTGCTACAGAGATATCTTTGTAAAGAGGATAATTTCTGATGATGTGGAGATTAACACACTGAGAGTCACTGAAGTAGTTATTATTCAATTTAAATCTAACTTCAGCATAATTGCATCATAATGTAGCTTCCATTCCGTTGCTTAATATTCTTGCTATAATGCAATCTGGAGATAATCACTAACCTAAGAGCAACCTCTGCTGGCAGAGGCTGAGCTGCAAGCATTTTTACTATAGTTTTACAAAGTCATTTGATAATGCCAGATCAATATTTTGGAGAGGGTTTTAACAGTTCAATTGTATGCAGCAGCAGTGTAAAAAAATACATATTTAAATATAAAAGGGAGATAACTATGATACGTTAAAAACAATCATAAATTCTAGGTTAATGCTTTATTCTCTATCCTCAGTTTAATGATCAGATTGTCATGTAGAAAAGACAATTAAATAAGGATGAGAGCTCAAATTACATAAGTCTCTGCAGAGTATTTAATGGCAGGATTAGGTATCCAAATTTTATTGTAAAATACAAAGTACTATGTAAATAATTAATTCTAAATTTTAAAGGTGATTCCAGTATAATGAACCTAATGGATGTGATTACATTAATGAACTTTCCTTTCCAGATAAGCATAATTGTGAATCAGAAGTCATTTAGAATGAACAATATTTCTCTCTCAGGGGCACATAAAAGAAATACTGCTTAGGTATAACTTTCAAAAATTATATCATTTAAACACACATCACTCTTTTTGGGGTTATGTTACTAAAGCATACATGCAGTTTGACTATAAAATATGACTTATATACTCATCCATAATTGTTCAGTTCTTCAAATAGAATCATCTCTCTATGCTTCATAAATACAAACAAAAAAAAATAAGTCTTGTTTTGTCTGATTTTCAACACAAAGCTTTTGAAAATATTCTTTACTTTCCAACTGAATATCTGTGTGAGATCAGATTTTATTCATATGCTACTACCAAAAGAATGTGTCACAACCAGAGTATCATGTAGCAGTGGTATAAAAATCCATCTTCATTTTACTAAGCCAAACAGTAAAGAGACTTGCAAAAATTTAGCTATTACTTTCACTAAATATTTTTCCTGAAAAACGTAGTTACTTTTCCCATAATAATATATTATTTATATCAGGTTGCAATGGGTTTATAACAATAACTTTAAATCAACCAATAGAAATATTTTAAAATTTTTTATATGGTAAATATCAATACTATAATCCACACATTACACTTATTGTTTCCTTTACTCCTTGAAACAACCCTATGAGTGCACAACAGTATTTTTAGATGAAATGAAGCATGGTAATTCTTAACAGGTCACATAGTAACAGTAGAATAAATCGTGGATCTGAATGCTAGGTTTCATGCTCTTTTCCATTTACTGCCTCCATGATTTTGGTAATGAAGTGTCCCATAAAGGGTCCACCTGATGGCCTAAGTCCTCCATTGAATAAAACTGTACCACAAATAGAAAAGGAACTAAACAGAAGACCTAAATTTGACTCTTATCTCAACCCTGGAATTCTTTGTGGTTCAGTAGCTTTCAAAAATGACCAAATTAATAATGTTCATGGTTTGTATAACAAGAAAATTAAATTACACACCTACAACTTTAGTACAGGTATACTCTAAAGCTATTAGGCCACAACAAAAGGCATTTGTTTTTACAAAGCCTTCTTAACTATCTCATTCTCTTTCTCTGTGCAGAACATAGAGAAATTAATTAATTAAGGGACCAACTTCTTCAACTTCTTCAAAAGCTCTATAAAGCCAATGTCAATATCTAGAAAACCACAGATGCCACTTCTTCTCCATGCAAGTAGATATGTTTTCCAGTTCAAAATCCCCATGTTTCTCTACTGCTAAAAAATATGCTTTGTGGTGTCTGTCAATATCATCCCCTTCCTTTGCCTGGCAGAGTTTATAAAATTTAAACCTTGCCTAAATTGAGAAACACACACATATTCATCTTCCCCTTTGATCAGTATCCTCTTACATTTTTTCTCACAACAAATTTACTACTCATGATGATCTGATTGTGGATGCAGTACTAAAACTTGTTTAACCCTTGAGCATTCTGTAGATTCTGGATATCTGGGTCTGTATTCAAGAACACCACATACTTGTTAAACTGTGGAATATTTAGGTGTATTGTAAGTTCCAGGTAATATTTCTTGTTGATTTGTTTTCTAATAATTATGAATTATTTCTCAAAATTTAAAAATGTGTGCAATGTACTCAAAATAATCTCTTTTTCTTCTTCACATCCTTTTGTTAAGTCTTCACTACATCTAAATAACATCAAATAACATCCTCTTTCATTGGGACATTTATTCATCTTCAGTTCATTGATGCATCAGGGTGTTGTTTTGCTAAAATATCAGCTCACTTACTGTATCAAAATAAAGTGACTATGCAGTACTTTAACAACATAGATCTTCCTTTTTATGAGCTCTGCAAATATCTCATTAACAGTTTCACAAATTACCACAATAACTTATGCTGACATGCTCATTTATTCTCATTTATGAATAAATCTAGTTGACAAGACTAATGAAGTATTACAGGGAATTCCCAGTCTCTGATATAGATCAGGTATCATTAGAAAAAAATCTCAAAGTGGGAATAGTTGGAACACAAACATTTTACTGTAAAAGTGGAATATTTTATTTCATTAAATTTTATACAAAAAAGTGCTCATCAGTGTAGACTCCTGCATGGAATAGTGTGGAGATGTTCTTACTTCCCACACATTGGAAATCACAGTGATCTCTACAACCTGCCAAATGCCTCATGAGAGAAAACCATCTTACAAAGTTGAATTTTTGTCTTTATAATTTTTGTTGGAATATTCTGCCTGTTAATTCTGATATGTGACACTCAATGGTTGTTTTCTAGAAATGAAAACAAAAGATAAATATGCAAAATTATGTTGGAGTTAATCCAAATCTATTTTGTTGAAAATAATACAAATTATTTAGTGCAACTATGAAGTGACTAATAGGCAAAAAACTGTATTTCACTCTTTGCATTTTCAAAAGTCTTTTTGTGTTTAAATAAACAAAGTGAATATTTAAAATATGATTTGCAATATATATTTTTATTTAAATGTCCATGTAGGGATATTCATTAAATATTGTACAAAAACTGGAAAAACAGGTTTAGTTCATAGAATTTAAGACAAAGGGTCTAATGTATGTTGGCTATATCCAAAGAAAGATTTACATTAAAAAAATCACACAATTTTTTTAACATATTTAAAGGGTATATTTCTCTAATTAAAAAAGATCTTTTTTACTCTTCTTTACAAATGTTTTTAGAATTGTAATAGAGCAGTATACACAGCTGACCTAATTACAGTAGTATTCTTTCTTTTTTATAGTTTCAAGCACATTTTATACATTTATGGTATATAAAGTACAGTAGCTTCTGGGTATGATGGTGCACACTTGTAATCCCAGTCACTGGGGAGACAAGGGCAGGAAGACTGCAAGTTCAAGTTCAGCCTTAGCCACGTAGCAGTACCTCAGCAACTTATTGAGACACTGTCTCAAAAAAAGTGGAGGAGGGGACTGGGAATGTAGGTCAGTGGAAAATTATCCCTGGGTTCACTCCAAGTACCAAATAACAACAACAAATAGTAGCAAACCCTCCCCATTTCTTACCTCTCAGTGGTATAAAAGGAGTCTGTGCTAGTGAACAGCAGAATGCCAGATAGTATCAAACCCTATGTATACTGTTTTTTTTTCTTATCTATACATACCTATGGGCTTGTTAACTATATAATTTATGCGTTTAACACATAAATTAGGCACATAGGAGGTAGAGCAATATGACAATCTTCACTAGTGCCAAGGGTACTGCAAGGAGATTGCAGTATCTGGTTTTAGCAGAATAATAATTTAAAAACACATTGTATAAGGCAGGAGAAAGTTGCCCACATTGAACCTCTCCCCTAATTCCAAATAACTTGTGGTGGAAGAGATACCTCCCTCTTAAAAGAAGAGTGAGGAAATTAAGTTCAGGTCTTAGACTTAAAATCTAGTACCACGACCACCAGAGTGAAACCTAATTCCAAGCAGAGACCTATAACAACTGCCCCCAGGGCTCTCTGCCCAGGCATAACATCTCTGACACACAACCTGGCAAACAAGGGATTGTCTCTACTACCCTTTCCCCAGTGATAGGTGACACAAATCAAAGAAAGATTCCTTCAACTGAAGAATAGAAGTAAGCACAGGACTTTGCCTTGGAATTCAGCACCAGGCCTATTTTGGTGGAACACAACATGAAGTAGAGCACAAAGACTACTGTTCCTACACCAATGCCCTTGGATACAGCCTCTGGATCTACCCTCGTACCAGATAGAGGTGGACTTGTATTTTGGACAGCATCACCTTTGGTTAGCTATGGCAGTTTCAAGTCACAAATATGCCATAGCTGCAAAAAGGACAGAGTAATGTGGGACAAGGTATGGCCCCTGTGCTGCACTGTTCTTGGAAGACTGTGGGCTCTGGGAGTGACCCAGTATTGCAGTGTTGGTGGCCGTGGGACTGCTCACCTCATCTCTGCTAAGTCAGCATATCATAGAGTTTACTTCAGAAAAAAAGAGGGAATTAGGTGCAAGGCATTGCCTTGGAGCCTAAAGTTTGACCTAATGCTCTCATGCCAAGTGCTGGTCAGAATTATGCAGTACTTGACCACAAAGTGGTGATTATAAATAAAGCATGTGGATTCATTCCAATTCAGAGCAAAGAAATAGAAGGGCAGAATACCCGTCTTAAAAACACCCTGCTGTCCACCTTGAACCAGTCACCAACTACAGATTTGGGAAAAACTTGGGCTTGGGCTACAGTCTAGTGCAGAAACAATGACAACACATGGACTGCAGACTTGTAAAATACATGAATGTAAGTTCCATGTAGTGTTGAAATAGTAGCAATCACCACAGGCTCAGAGAAAATGCTTAAATTTTTCTGAAAGAATAGATTAAAACCAAAGCCATATTTTGAATACTGGGAGAAATGTCTAATAATTCAGTGCACAGACATCATCATATATATACAAATATCAAGAACACTCATATAACACTACAACCTAACCTGACAATCACAATAAATCTTCAGAGACTAACATATAACAATGCATGAACTCTCAGAGAATTTCAAATTGTTGTTTTAAGGAAATTCAACAAACATTAGGAAAATACAGAAATAATTCAATACAGTAACAGATAAAATTGACAGTGAAGTAGAATAAATTTTAAAAATTCATCAAACACAAATGCTGGAGCTAAAAAATACAAAAAGTAAATTAAATAAATGAAACAAAAAAAGTAAGCTCAAAAGAGATGTTATTTGAAAAAGTATAGATTCCAAAGAGAAGAAAAAAAGAATAAAGAGAAGTAAAGACAATATGGGAGCTATAGAGTAAATATTTGGTTTATCGTAGTCCAAGAGGGACTAGAGAACATCAAAGGAGTATAAAGCTTATTCAAAGTGAACTTCTTATCCTAGAAAAGGATGCAAATATTCTGGCACAGAAAGGTCAAAGTCAGAAAGCTTCACTCAACTAAATCTACTCCAAGACATATTTGAGTTTTCAAAAACAAAAGACAAAGACAGGATTTCAAAAGACAGAGAGGATTCTCAAAGCCAGGTAAAAGAAACAAGTAACAAATAAAGATGGTTTAATTTACCTGACATCAGGCTGCTCAGCAGAAATCGTATAAGCAAGGGAGACATTAGATATTTTAGTCAGTTTTGCATCACTGTGATCAAAATACCTGATAAGAACTACTTAGAGGAAGAAAAGTTTATTTGGGGCCTCATGGTTTCAGAGATTCCATTGCTGTGGGCCCAAGATGAAAGGAGGGCAGGATGGAGGAAAAATGCTCAGCTCAGTGTGGCCAAAATGAAGAGAGAAACAAAAGAAGTAGAAAGGTGCCACAGGCAAGATGAACCCTTCCAGAACATACCCCCAGTGATTCACTTCCTCCAGCCATGCCCCATATTTCTGCCATAACCGTCCAGTCAGTCCATTCAAAGTGAAATGAACTGACTAGGTTACAGTTCTCACAATTGAATCATTTCACCTCTGACTATTCCTGCATTAGCCCAGGAGTTTGGAAAAGACATTTCATATACAAACCATAACACTGGATAAAACACAATGATGAAGCACAAAAACTGTTGACCAAGAACACTATACTCTGCAAAGCTATCCCTTAGAAATAAGAGAGAAAGAGAGAAGCACATTCCCCAAAAAATAAAAGCTGCAACAATTTTTTCACCACAAGACTTAAATTTCAAGATATAAGCAATGGAGTTATTCAAACTGAAAGAGATACAGATGAGAAGAAAATATTGAAAGATATAAAACTCACTGGCACAAAAAATAATACAAACACATTTAGAATGTACTAATATTGTTAACATAGTACATAACTATATCATTAGTATTTGGATCAAAACACAAATGAAACAATAAAAACTAATCAGGACATTAATATATTAAGTAATGAGATTATAGAAAGATGAAAATTGGATAAAAATTAAAAATTTAGGAAAGAATGAAGTGTAAGTGTGGAATGCTTATTTTGTATTTTATTTATTTTTCTCTCTTTCTTTATGATCCTATCATGTTGTTATAATTTCAAACTATTTTTTGTAAGCTGCATGGTAACCACAAAGCAAAAATTTAAAATGGACATATCAACAATAAGCAAGTAGTTAAAACAAATTACTAGAGAAAATAATCACAAAGAAAACCATAAGAGAGAGAGGTAATGAAAGAAAGGAGCCGCAAAACTGGAAACAAATAACAAAATGTCAATAATAAAAAACTGCATTTTGATAATTACCTAAATGCAAATGCATTAAATTCTCCAACTAAAAGACAGTGACAAAATGATTTTTTTAAAAAGATGCAAGTATGTGCTACTTACAAGAAACCCAACACACATCTAAAAACACATAGACTGAAAGTAAAGGGACAAAATATATATATTCCTATGCAAAAAGAATTTCTTTTAAAAAAAGTAAGAGTAGCTATATGTATATCATGTAAAATAGATTTTAAGTCAAAAGCAATAAAAGTAAATGAGGAAAATCAATATATAATGACACAGGAATTAACTCAGCAAAAGGAAACAGCAACTCTAAATACATGCTCCAAATGTTAGAGCACTCAAATATATAAAACAAATTTTTAAATTTTACAATAATAGTAGGGGACTTTAACACTCCACTTGCAGCAATGGACAGATAATCCAGTAGAGAATCAACAAAGAAATGGCCAAATTAAACTATGCTCTTGATCAAATGGACCTAAAAGACATATAAAGACACTCCATCCAACAGCTACTGAATACACATTCTTCTCAACAACACAGGAACACTTTCTGGCATAGATTATATGGTGAGCCACAGAAAAAGACTCAATGAGTTGTTTAAAAATACTATGTCATAACAAGTATCTTTCCTGACTACTATGTAATAATATCATAAATAAATAACAAAACATTTGGAAAATACAAAAACTGATGGAAATTCAACATATTCCTAAAAGTCAATGCATCAATGAAAGAAATTTAAAAATGGAATCAAAAAGTGACAACTGGAATACAGCATACCAAAATCAACAGAATGTAGCAAAATAAATACTAAAAGGGAAGTTTACAGCAACCAACACTTAGCTATGAAAAAAGGAATAGGAAAAAAATCAAATAAACAGCTGATAATTGGAATTTAAACCTAGGAAAACAAAGCAAAACTAAACAAAAAACTACAAAAATAAAAACAAGCTAAACTTTAAACTGAAAGATGTAAAAAATGACCAAGATTAGGGCATAAATAAGTGAAACAGATATTAGAAAATTCAAAAGATCAACAAAATGAATAGATGTTTTTTCCAGAGATAAACACAATTAACAAAACTTCAGCTAGACATAGACAAAAAGTAGATTCAATAAAACTAGAGTCAAAAAAAGACATTACAACTGATACCACATAAATATAAAAGAAGATCATTAGAGATGATTATTAACAACTGCATGGCAACAAACTTGGTAATCCAGAAGACATGAAAAACTTTTTAGACACATACCCCTTACAAGATTGCATCATGGAGAAACAGAAAAAGCTTAATAGTAGTATTATGGTTGAAGAAGTATAAAAAGGGTATGATCAGAGGAAAACACAGAAGCAGATGCCTCCAATGCAAAATGCTATGAAACATTTAAAGAAGAACCCAAGCCAATTCTTCTCAATTTATTTGAGGGAAATCTTTCAAATTCATTATGAGGTTAGCATTACCTTCATATCAAACCAGACCAGAACGCCATCTGACATAACAAAAAAAGACAGAAGTAAAAGTACAAGTCAACATCACTGATGACAATGATGTACATCTTTCACAGAACACTAACAAATCAAATACAAAATCACAATAAAATCATTATTCATTATTCATCATGATCAAGTAGGGTTCATTCCAAGGATACAAGCAAGTATGGTTCAACATATGCAAGTCAATAAACATGATAAATGACATCAACAGAATGAAGATAAAAACCATGTGATCACCTCAATAGATGTGGAAAATATATTTGAAAAAAATCCAATATCATCACTTCATGAAAAAAACAATGAGCAAAGTTGATATAGAAGGCATGAACTTCAACAGAATAAGGGCCATATGTAACAAGCCCACAGCTAACATCATATTAAATGGAGAAAAGCTGAAAGCTTTTCTTTAATATCTCATATAAGAAAAAAAGTATCCACTTTCACCACTTTTATTCAATATTGTGCAGGAATTCCTAGCCAGAAAGATACTTACCAGTACTAGAGTTCAAGTCAGAGAAAAAAAAATTGCATCTGAATTGGAAATGAGGAAGTCTAATTATCATTGTTCACAGATATAACATGATGCTATGTGGAGAGCAGTGACTTGGATCATGATTGTTGACTGCCTCAAGCTGTGGCTGCACTTTGCTCTGAGAACTTTCTGTGCAAAGGTGCAGGACAGGATTGCCCAGGAAGTGTGGCAAAGCCCTGCCTGAGGAAGTTCTGTGCAAAGATAAGCAACAATAACAGTCTTGACCTTGAGCTCAGACACCAGTTGCTGGGGACAGGGAATTCTGAGCATAACAAGATAATCACAATTTCTTGCCAGCACTGCAAACTTCAAGTCTGCCTGCTTTTTAGAAACTCTAGACAATGGGCTTCCTGGGTGCATCAGGATAACAGGATGTTCTTACCACTGCAACAGTAGAATAGTTTAAAAAATGTTTCTAGTTCTGTAACTTTTTAATGGGCAAAGAACAGTGGCCCTATAGTTTCAACTTCCTGATTGTAAAATCCTATATAATAAATGTGCTAGGTCTGGGTCACTGTTTCTCCATCAGAGGTCAGTGTTCCACCTGTTCCTCATTTTCTATGTATAAATGTTTGTGTGTCTTTCTACACACCAATAGCAAATTATCTGAAAAGAGCATTTGCAATAACTACTAAAAAAAAAAAAAAAAAGCTTAAGAATAATTTAGCCAAAGAGGTAAAAGACCTCCTCAAAGAAGACTATAAAACATTGATGAAAGAAATCATAGAAGACACAAAAATATTATAAAGACATCCTGTGTTCATGGATTAAAAGTAATAGAACTGTTAAAATGTCCATACATCACCCCCACAAACCTACCAAAATACAAATGACCTTCTTCATAAAACTAGGTTGAGAAACAATTCTAAGATTCATATGAAGCTAAAAAAATAACTTGAATAGACAAGGAAATCTTGATCAGAAGAAAAAGAGGAGGCATTATACAGCCTTACTCCAAAATACCAATATCCATATTTTCAAAATCCATTATTATATTTGCTTTTGTCCAGTGGCCTTCATTTTACATTTAAAACATATTAAGATAATATAAATTTCAATTACTATTCCGTAAAAGAAATTGCTGATAGTATAGTTTTGAGTACTTTTCCCATTTTATCTCTGAATATGCTCCTCTATCTGCCTTTACCACGTAGGCACGCCAGCCCTTTTTCCATTCCTCAGACCACAAATCTCTTTCTTGCTGTTTGGGCCTCAGCACATGCTCTTTCCTTTATGCCAGATCTTCAGAGCTAATGTTTTCTCATCATTCAGTTCTCATCTTAAGGTTTACATTATCAGATACATTTTTGCTGTATTTTCCTTAATACAGATCAAACCTGAAGTCAACATTATTCTGTTCTGTTCTCTATCATAACTTGAAATAAACTTATTTGTCCACTTTTGTTATTTCCTCCACTCCAAAAAGAAAAAGTGACATGAAAATATGACCCTTCTTTGTTTTTTTTCATCACTGGTACATCACACAAAATAATATTTGACCTATGGTAGGTCTTCATAAAATGTTATAGAATGAATGAATAATTCTGTAGTCTGGGCATCCCTCTTTCTCTCTCTTTGTACTAGGGATTGAACCCAGACACACTTTACCATTGGCATACATCCCCAACCCTTTTTATTTTTTTATTTTGAGACAAGGTCTTAGTGAGTTGCTGAGACTGGCTTCTAACTTGTGATCGTCTTGTGTCAGCCTCTCTGAGTTGCTAGGATTACATGTGTGTGCCACCAAGCCCAGCTAGTCCTATTATCTGAAAGCATATTTTCAAGAACAAAAAGCAGATATAAAATTTAAAAATGTGAATAAATTGTAATTAGTGGCAAATAACATATTTTAACTCTCATAGGCACCTGAAGAAGAAAGCAATATTCTGAAAATGGAAACTTCACAAATGCATTAAATACATGAGCCAAAAGTACTCAATACATTACTTTCATTAACATGTGAATACTCAAAGAGTTTTAACAGAAGAATTCATATAATTTCTTTGGCTTTTTATAATATGGAAGAAAGAAAATAAACTAGTAAAGTCATCATATACCTTTTTAGTAAAATTCATTAAAAAGTACTAATCTGATTTGTGGCTTTGTCAATTTTATGTTGTTTTAAATATCTGTTACTTACAATTTACTGGAATTGGTAAATAAAAGTCATTATCAAAGTACGTTTTCTTAATATTTGGATCATTACATAATTTTTTATATATTCCAGGGTACACTTAAGAATAAAATAGAGACAACAAAGTGGAAAAAAGTTGGGTTTTGTTGGGGGAGTTGTGAAAGAGGGCAGAGGAATTGAAAAGGAGGATATTTTGGCATGCAACTGAATCAAAATATAATCTGTAAAATCTACAGGAATGTAAATTTTATCCTAGGGAATATGGGTTCTCAGCCAAGATGCCCTTTAACAGATGAATGGATAAAGAAACTATGGTACAGCCAGGCCCAGTGGCGCAAGCCTGTAATCCCAGCACTTAGGGAGGCTGGGACAGGAGAATTGCGCATTCAAAGCTAGCCTCAGCAATGGCAAGGTGCCAAGCAACTCAGTGAGACCCTGTCTCTACATAAAACACAAAATAGGGCTGGGGATGTGGCTCAGTGTTCGAGTGCCCCTGAATTTAATCTCCAGTACAAAAAAAAAATATATATATATATATATATGGTACAAATATACGATGGAATACTACTCAGCCTTAAAAAAGAATGAAATTATGGTATTTGCCAGTAAATGGATGGAGTTGGGGAATACAATGCTAAGTAAAATAAGCAAATATCCCCAAAACAAAGGCCAAATGTTTTCTCTGATATGCAGATTCTGATCCATAATGCGGGGCACTAGGGAAGAATGAAGAAACTTTGAGCAGAGAGGAGTGAGGGAGGATATCGGGGAGGGAAGGATGGTGGAATGAGACAGACATAATTATCCTATGTACATGTAGATTTCAAGAACAGTGTGACTGCATGGTGTACAGCCAGAGAAATGAGAAGAAGACTATAAAACATTGATGAAATAAATTGTACATTTGTGTACAATGAGTTGAAATGCATTCTGCTGTCATGTATAACAAATTAGAATAAAAAAAATTTGAAAACAAAAAAAGAGAATGTGGGTTTCAATAAATGCATACAGATAGCAGGATGGTATTTGAGTTTTAAGATCGAATGTAAACATTTAATGCCTTTGTAAAACTACCCTAAGTACCACCAAGTAGGCTTGAGAATGAATGCAGCTGGGTAGTAACGTAGAGGTCTAAGGACATAATGGCAAAGTCATCCTGTTCAACAGAAGTGGCTGCACAGTTTCTGTGGTGTTCACCTTAGCACCCACATTTAGTATTCTCCAGACTGTATGCAGAGACAAACAGGTTGGAAGAAAATAAAATACCTGAAACTTCTGGGTGATATAGGTAGACAAGGAGAGAGACTGAAAAAATAAATTTAAAAAATAATAGAAAAAGGAAAGGAAAAAGTGAAAAACAAAGTCTTGGAGTTCAATTAAAAGGGATTATGCTGAAGACAGCATTTTTTAAAAGAAAAATTAAAAAATCAAATATATTACAATGGAAAAAGAGAGAAGGTATAGAAGCCAGCTGGCTCTAACCTATTTTAGAAATTCTGATGATAGATAAATTGCTTGCACTGGCACATAAGTACTCAGTATTTTCATAGGACCATGCATATAATTTATTTTGCTTTTTCCAATATGGAAGAAGACAAAAACAAAATCAAACAAACAGACAAAAAACAATTAAAACCATCTATATTTTTACTTTTTAAAACATGTAAATCTGACTTGTGGCTTTATCAATTTTATGTTGTGTTTTAAGCATCTTTTATTTACAATTTCACAAGAATTGGTGAATGAAAAGCCATTATCAAGTAGATTTTGTTATAAAGAATTCAGATGACTAAGTCAGATATAGCTATAAAAAAAACAAAAATCTTATTGAATTCTGTTCATCAGCTTGGGAAACAGGATAAATTTGCTCTTTCATGCCCATAAGGAATTCTAGCCTATTTATAGGCTAGGCAAAAAGTGTTGTTGTTTTTTTTCTCATTTTGTGAAGAGGCAGAGCTGTTCTGTTCTGCTTAAACAACTTTTTTTTTTCCCCAATAATGGCTTTACCAGTGGAAAGTGAAGAATAATTCATCTAATTGAAACTTAGAATGCTATAGATAGGCAGAAAGTAATTACCTATGATATAAACTAGCCAGGTTTCTGGGAATAACATCCATATCTTTATGAAAAGTGCTATGAAATTATTCAAGACCATGAGCATCAGGACACCCATTTACATCTTATCTGCGGCTCTCAGAATTCTACCGGTTGCATAAATAGGAGTTGAGTAAATAAGAGCAGCAAGGTAATCTTACTATTATATATGTGGCACTGGTGAGATCCTACTGTGTCTAGCTTCACACCCCAGAACTTAAGAAAGAAGAAGTGAGCTCAAGATAGAGGAAAAGAAATAATTGAATGGTTAAAAACGAGAATTCTAAGAAGGGTTAAAAGGACTTAAATTATGCAGACTAGAGAAGAATTGGTTAAGGTTTCACTATTAACAGTCCTTTCGGTGAAGAGTTATACCCTAGATTTTGATAACCAGCTGTTTTTCGTTTTTGTTTAAAACATAACTAGACAAAATGAATTTTAATCACAAAACAAGGGAAGGAAGAAAGAAGCTTTTGATAATGAAAAAGGCTGTTCAACATTAAATGTGTTCCCAAGGGATTTGAGAACATTGCAAATGCGGAAATCTTTTAAAAATAGAATTTCAAATATATAAGGCTTGGAGGTCAAGGAAAGGACAGGATGACCTTTTGCGATAATTTCCATGACCACAATTCAAAGACTGTATTACAAAGAGGACAGGATGTCCATTATTCACGAAAAGGGATTCTATTCTGTAGAGGAGAAGCAAAAATAAATATGAAATGCACACAATGCTGTGTTGCATCTTGAATTATTTACCTTTCAATTTAATTGTACAAAGATTTCATGTGAGGGTGACAGAAACAATTTGTTTAATCAATTAATTAATTAATTTACTTATTGGTGCTGGGGATTGAACCCAGGGCCTTCCTTACACATGCTAAATACAGGTCTACCATTAAGCTACAACTTCAGCCCTAGTTTATTTTTTCTTATTTTATATACCATATACTATATATTTTTTCCTATTTTATATATTCACAAATATGCACACATATACTTACTCCTCCAAATAAAATAGAAAATATTTGCTTCTAATAATAATTTTTCCTTTTAAGATAAGTTTATTCCTGATTCATATAAGATGGGATAGTCCACATTATGTAGAAGAACTAAACAAGGGAAAAACCTCATGGAGCTTCTACATTAACCCCTTTGAAGCAATGTGGGAAAGCTTTGGATAATATAGAGTAAGGTTTCTTAACTTTAGCATGCATACACCAAGAAGTTTGTTAAAAATGTAAATCTAGATGGGGGTGGTAGCACATTTCTGAAATCCCAACTTCTTGGGATTCTGAGGCAGGAGGATCACAAGTGCAAGGCCAATCTTGACAATTTAGCAAGATTTTGTCTCAAAATATAAAATAGTTCAATAGTAGAGTACCACTCCAATTCAATCGCCAGTATTGCATAAAAATAAAAATGCAAACCTATGGGTCAAACCTTTAGAGATTTTGATTCAGTTATTCTGAGGTGGACCCAGGAATCTGTACATTCAGAAATATCTTAGGTGATAATAGTGTAGGTTGTCTGATGTCTATGATGTCCAAAACAGTGATTTACAAACTTTGGTTTTTGTTAATGTATACATTTATTCAATGTTTTTCTTCTGATTAAATAAATTAGAAAGCCAACTCTTCTAGGGGTATTAGGTGGTAAAGTCTTTACAGAAAAAATATCATATGTAATCAAAATTTTACTTCATGCTCCCTTAAATTACCAGAATTTACAGTATGATGTTGTAAGATATAAAAACTTAGGTATACCAAGGCATATGTAGCTAAAGGAAATTTTGTTTTCAAATTATTGAATATGTAGGATTACATCAAGGTAAAAGTCTTTTGCACCTCAAAGGAAACAAACCACATAATGAAGAGACAATGTA
>PVHX01021926.1:0-28871 GCA_004024805.1 Geosciurus inauris | reverse complement strand
TTACTATACCCATTCCCCTTTCCTGCCCCCCACCTCCCCCATGTCGCGTCCAGTGTTTCTCTATTTCTCTTATGTTTCCCATTCCCACCTCCCTTATTCATCAGCATCCACTAATCAGAGAGACCATTCGGCATTTGGTTTTTTGGGATTGGCTTACTTCACTTAGCATAATGCTTTCCAGTTCCATCCATTTGCCTGCTATGTGTCTATGGTGTCTCCTCTTCTCTCTCTCTCCCTCTCTCACACACACATACACGTACACTCCCACACACAAATACGTGAATCCCCTCTTTTTTTTCTTCTTTTCCTCATTACTGTCTGCAATGATTTTTATCTCTTTTTTACGTGGCCATAATATAAGATTGAGATGTTTGCTGTGGTATTGGGATTATTGGATAATATGTCCCTCTACATTTTTTTTTTTTAATTTTTATTTTTATTTATTTTTCTCAAAAGTTGCATTTAAATACATGTTATCAAGAGTCCCTCTACATTTTGGATACCCTTACTGCAATTTGCATGACTGCTCTGTTTATGGTAAGGAGAGAACCACCTCTACTAACCAGAACATGTTGCTTGTTCAGAAGGAATCAACGTTACAATAAAATTTTTTTTTGGTAATGTTTAGAGTGTGACCTTGGAAGATTTCCTATTGTTTATATAAGGAAATCAATGACATAATTCAGAGATATTCTGAGTTGTCTGGATAATTTCCAGTGCTGCCAACTGTTTAAATATATTCCCAACCAGTGAGCATTTTTACCTAAGCCTTGTGGTTTGCCAAAAGTCCACACAAATCACTATTATGGGCAAGCAGAGAATTACTGAATTGTGCAATTTGGCTGGTTCCTTTAATGTAGGTTCCCTTATTTTAGTTCTGTCAAAGCCTCACATTCATTACTCATTGTGTTGCTGAATCTTTAGATTTAAAATAAACAATACCAACAAAACAAAAATGATTCAGAATGTCAGTGAAGTGTATTTTCTTTATTGAAAAAAAAGTACTTGAATAACACAGCTGTGGCTTAAAAAGAAGAGAGAGAAATTATTTTAAATGTGTGGGTAAAGAGAAAGTGACAGAGATGAAAAGAACTAATCCGTTTTTTTTTTTTCCCAGTGCAGTACTCAAATGTGTCCTTAGTTTGACACACAACTGGGCTAGAGCTAATGAGTCAAATGCTAAAATATCTTCTGAATATTCTCATAGAGAGTACTTACAAATGATGCATACAAGTTGACTTGACAGATTATGCTTCTAGAAGTTTCCCAGATAATATTCAAAATTCTAACCATCTACAGGGGAAGGACATTTTTACAATAGTAAATGCATCAATTGCTATCACGATGAATGAATAGCTTAAGCTGCTCTGCATCTTCCCATTGCTCAGGATGTCCTTTCCACCTTAGGTCATTAGTTTTTAATCACCTATAAAGAGTGAGCACTTAACACATGCATGTTATATACTTGTGGTTAAACTTCAATAACAACACTTCAGTTGGCATTGACCATGTATTTTCTCAAGCTTAAAAAATAAATACTAATAAACTCTATATTTTTTTCAGTATTTCAAGAACATGTGCTGGAGCTTGCCATTTAACCATGAAGCCCTGGTGAACAGGAATGGAATTTCATAATTTAAGTCGATATTTTTTACCACAGTCACCATCATTACTGTGACTCTCTCCATCCATAACACGGCTATAATAGAGTAAATGTGGACCTGCTCTGTTTAAGAGAAAAAATGCATTTTTGAGATACAACATGTTTACTGAATTCAGCATCTATTCAACAGCTTTCCATACCCATTCACAAAGGCAGAACAGTGCGGATGCTTTCCAACCCCTGAGCCATACTCTCCGAGGCCGGAATCATGTATGGATACTGAGGTGGAGGTGGGAATTGTTTGGTTGATTGGCTGGTTGGTTTTATGCTTTTGGAGAATTGGGTTTTTATTTTGTTTTGTTTTGTTTTACAAAGCAGCAGGTTTAAAGCTTACCTTAGGGAACTTCAAATAAACCCTAAAGTTGAAATCCCAATGGGAAGGAGAGAGTTCTAAAAATAGTGTTTGAACCCACTTGAATTAATCAATAGAACAACCTACTGTATTGTGCCCCACTAGGAATGTGTAAAAGCAGTCCACTGTTTTTAAAATAAGAACAATGACCACAAGAAAATGTCCAATTTTCCCATTTCAGAGAACTCCAAAAATAACACAATTATATTTACCACATATCTTGACAAAAACCAGAAATTTAGATGGGAGATAGACCTATTGTATCCAGGCATACACATGTGTATATAAAGATTTATATACATACATACATGCATGCATATGAATATAAATAGATGAACTGATGGATGAATACATAGGTAGGTAGGTAGATAGATAGATAGATAGATAGATAGATAGATAGATAGATAGATAGATAGATAGAAGAGTTCTTTTCCTCAAATTCTCCCATGAATGGACAGATATATTGTATATCTATAATAGTACTTGTTGTCATACAATTTGGATAGCATGCTTCATGTCAATAACCCCCAAAAAAAGATTGAAAAAGAAAAGTAACCCTGAAATAGTGGTATAATCTCTCATTGGGTTGGACTGAAGTTTCATCTCTGCATAAGAAAATCACCTTTCATTCATACCTTCCCAGTGTTTCGTTCACTAGACCAAAGGAGCAGCATGTCCAGAAAAGGGCAGTTTCTCTTGTCCTCACCTAGCTTGTCCAAATGTGAACCTGCTCCAAGCACTCCTTGCTCACTATGCCAGAGAAGGCAAACGGCATACATAACAAATATACTAGGTCCTTGGTTCCTTCATCTACTTATTTTACTTGTTCCTCAGCCTTTCATCCTTGTTTTCTTTCTATGCTCCAGAAGTCAGGACCATGACTGTATAGCTTGATTTCTTAACCTTTGCACCATGCAACCATGCCACAATGATGTATGTTAAGTAAACTTTGGTAAGAAAAACTTACCAAACTTACCAAAGGATACATGATAGTCAATGATTGACATGTCACCATATACATTTCTCTTGTAAGCTTTGTTAAAGAAATGGGGGTGGGTTTAGGGAAGAAGTCTGCCTACCATCTGAGATTCTGCACGGGGTTATTTCTCTAAAGATACATTCTCCTAGATATGCTTTTCTTTGTGCTTTTTTTTTACTCCCCCAGATTCTAACCCCAAACCTTCAGTCTATATTTTTCTATACTAAGATTCAATGCAACTATTATTAGTTGTTTCTGATTCTGCTGAAAAGTCTCAAGTACTTTGAGATTCTCTGGTTTTATGTAATATTTTGCCTCTTTAAAATTTTTTTCTCATATGTGGAGATAAAAAGTTATATGGAAGGACACATATCACACTGAGATAAATTGGAGTGGAGGAAATTGATCATCTTTGCTTTTATACACCTTTGTGCAATATTATTCTAATTTTTCCAGTGAGATTATATTACTCTTTTAATCTGAAAACTTCAAGTAAAAGAACTTTTTAAAATGTTTCCTAGTAATTTTTGTAGTGCCTTTCATCACATTATGGTGAACTGAAATCTGCCTGTATTTTCTCCCACTTTGACATTGAAACATAAGAGGCAAATTTAATTCTAGAGGAAATAATTTTCTACCAAGAATTCAATTTGCCATTCAAAATATTTTTAATCTATATAAGGCTTGCTCTGGAAAAATAACTGGAAATGTTACTTCCGGGAATTTAGCAAGGGAAATTCTTAAGTGGTAAGGTCACCTTGCATAGCATGATGCTAACAGAAAGGCAGTTGCCAGAAACAGAACAGCCAGAACTTATTCTAAGGCCAGGAAACCCTCCCCTCACTCTTTTCCACCCTAACTTAAGATGGAAATTCCTCACAGTGTCGACTGACTTACCTTTAACTGATGTTTTTTTTTTAATTCACCTTTTCACCTCCCTACCAAGTTATAAGCTGCATCCTTTCCCTGCTGGTCTCCTGGGTCCCCTGGGACCTCCAGGAAGGCATTCTCTTTAATTTGGAAAAGGTATATACCCTATTTTCCTATATAGGAAGTAATTCTTCTTGCAACCTTTCCCTTTTTTTTTTTTTTTCCTTTTCAACCCCATCTCCACAAATCCCTCGGACAGTTACCCACAACATATTGCAGGCACATCTCCCTACCCTTGCACCCTCTGCCTCCTTTTTCCTTACTAATATTATCATTGTAGAGTAACAGCCATGCTTGGGATATTTTACTAAACACCCAATTAACTTCCAGGAGATGAGGCAGAGGGGAAAGCCTTGAGTCGTGAAGTCATCTCTACTCTGCTGTTAACCATCTGTGCCATTTGGGAAGTCTCTGGGGCACGCCTTGGAGCTTCAGTACCTCCAGATGGAACCATGGATACCATGACTGATTGCCTATGGCAAGTGAGTGCTCAAAACTTTCATTGATTCCAAATGAAAATCTCCAAAATTTGGAGTTAGGAGTAGTCTCAGGAGAGCATGAAATGAGCAGTTTTTGACTCTGGATTGTGACAACATAATTTAAACAAACCAGTTCAAACAAGATTTACTTTTTCACATCACAAAGACCATTGACTACCATTATCCATACTTGAAACAAGAAACCAAGTGGCAAGGCCAGAGAAAATTCCACCTTTCTTTCCTCTTGGTGGCACAGATGCCAAAGTCAGTACTTAACTCTGCATCTCTTGGGGTAACACCTGGTGTGTGACTAGTTCTTCTGCTTTGCTCTGGCTCCTGTCTCTTGGACTGACTGACCTTCTTCTCCCTGGTAAAGCCAGAGGGCTACCTGAGGCAGTCCTGTCTCAAAAGTTTGTTACATCCAGCAACAACAACTCTTGTAAGAGTTCTTGCCTTTGGTTGATGTCTTTCCACTCTGACTTAACTGCTCTCATTTTTTAACCATTATTATTAATAAACGTGTTTAGGATTTTGCAAGTCCATATATTATTTGTTCACCAAAAAAAAAAAATTAAGGATTTACTATTATCCCCATTTTCAAATAAGCAAACCAAAGCTCAAAGAGATGAAATTATTTTCCTAAGGTTCTACTGTCAAAGTGTAAGAAGTAATTCCCTAACCCCAGTTACCTGATTCCAGCATCAATGCCATCTTCACTATACCATGGCCTCCCCATTTTTAATAGTAAGTTTTAAGTTTATACCTTCCTTAATTATGAGATATAATAAACAGTAGAATCGTGGTACTTTATATCTGCCCTCTTTTAATCTCTCCAGAGGCACTTCTCTTTAATCACCTGCAATGAATGATTATTTATTACATAATTTTATGGTCCAGATAGATGCAGGAAAAAATTTACTGAATTACCCTTGGTAATTATAGCATGTGGAAAAAACCTATCACATTTGCTTACCTTGACCTACTTTGAAGAAGTGACAATGTTCATTAGTAGCAGTCTTACATCTAAATGTTCCCTATCTCCACACAAGTCTGTCTCAGCCGGAATAAATGCCCAGTTAATCAGAAGTGTTTAGTTTGCTTGAAAAAGCTCTAATAATATTGGTGCTTAATTCTCTGTTGCTATTATACAACTGTCCTATTTCCCATGATACATTTGAAAATAATGGTATAATTATTTGTAATTTTTTGCATGATTTGGTACTCAGGGGATAATATACCTACCATGCCGTCTAGAAGCAGTACTTTGACCTTGACAAGGAAAATGAGAAGGATGGAAAATAGCGATTCTTCCTATATTCTGTGCTGCCCTCTTCTAGGCTGTGCCCCCCTCCATGAAGGAAACATGGAGCGGCTCCACGGAGGCTCTCCTGCCACCGGTGGGACATGGACCAGAGTTTCAAAAACAGGGAGAGGTTTTCCATGGTCTTAAGGAGTAATAAGGATGTGAAGGTAGTCCATAAGTTGTCCTTAGAAAATTAATCTTTCAACTTCTCCTTTCCTACCCTAAAATATGAAAAACATGATGTACATGCTAACAGAAGCAGTAGACTCTGTCTAAAATATTTTGAGAGGAGTATTACCACCAGTGCATTCACCACCATCAAGTAATTCTGGGTTAGACAGGGCCCACCACATCCCCAGTTTACATCAAACAGAACAAACCAAGAGTGGGGGCAGATCCTATTTGTCAATGCAATATTCCTTGTGCAGTCAAAAAATTGCCCTGGCTGGGTGTGGTGGTGCACACCTATAATCCCAGCAACTCAGGAGGCTGAAGCAGAAGCATTACAAGTTCAAAGCCAGCCTCAACAACTTAGTGAGACCCTGTCTCAAAAAACAAAAAGGGATAAGAATGTAGCTTAGTCCCAGATTCAATCCCCAGTACTATTAAAAAAGAAGAGAGGAAGAAAGAGAATAAAAAATTTTTTCCTGGACATAAATATCTAAGTTCTAATTCCAGCTCTGTAATGAACTTTTAACCTTGGGTGAGACATTTTCTGTGCCTTAACTGCTGAATAGGAAACATTAATCCTCCCCTCTCCAAAGGCACTAGAAAGTTTATCTAAGACAACAGAGATAAGAATAATCCAAAAAAATTCAATACTCAATAGAAATTAAAAACATATTATTAAATGAAATCCTTTGCCTCCTGACTTTGACCAAATGTATTTTGTTGTACCTTTGTTCCCCTCATCACTGTAAGAAACTAGGACAATATTAGAACCACCAAAGGATGTGCAGGCCTTCAGCTATTGTTAAGGCCCCTTTTAAATGCATACTGTGGTGGTCAAGAACTCTTGTTTGCAGGTCACAGGAACCTAAAGTAAATCCTGCACCTGCTCACCTGCTGTGTGACTTTGTCAAGTTATTATATATTTCTGAGCTTCAATTCCCTCTTCTGAAAATGGGGTGATATATTCATATATAAATCCTACCTTATAGGATTATTATAAGAATTCAATCCATATGAAAATATGTAACAGAGCCGGGCGCGGTGGCTCAAGCCTGTAATCCCAGTACTTAGGGAGGCTGAGACAGGAGAATCGCGAGTTCAAAGCCAGCCTCAGCAAAGGAGAGGTGCTAAGCAACTCATTGAGACCCTGTCTCTACATAAAACACAAAATAGGGCTGGGGATGTGGCTCAGTGGTCGAGTACCCCTGAGTTCAATCCCCAGTACCAAAAAAAAAAAAAAAAAAGAAAATATGTAACAGAAGACCTTGCACCTAGTGAGTACTTGATCAATGTTATAGTGTCTTAACATTTCTTCTACAGAATGTAAATAGAATGTCCTGTAAATAAACGGTTCTAGACTCAAGTTTGGAAGATACTGGTTTAAGTTCCTATATGCAAACTTCTCAGAACCATTCATGTGCTCATGTACAAGACAACTCTTCAAAATGAAGAAATGATATCAATTTCCCAGAGTATTTGATAATCAGAATCTTTTACTTTTGCAATAACTTTGCAGTACTGAGTTTAGGGGGTTGTGCTCTGTAAAATCTTGTTCTCACAAAGCAGATACTCATAATACAGGATTGAAACTCCAGGATGTTATTCTCTTCAAAATAATGGAGGGTTTAGGGAGGGAAGAAACTAGATAAGTGTAAATGTGAAAGAAGATAGTTTATGTGTTGATCATTGTTGAATCTGGAGCATGGATACATAAGATTTAGTTACATTATTTTTTTTGCATGTTTGAAAAATTCTATAAAAGTTTTTAAAAATATATGAAACCAGGAAAAACGCATGCATACAAATATGATGGTATCTTACTACATACAACAAAGTTTAAGAAAAATGACTCATCTCATGGGGTTTATAAGACTCATTCAAGCAAAGGTAAACTATTTGCTGCTTTTATTAACTGGAAGGAAATTCTTCCCACACCTCAAAACCAAGAGAGGTCACCAGTGGTGACAGCAGTCAAGGAGAATCCAGCTGGGACATCACAAGGCAAATATCATGTCTACTCATAATCTTGGCCTTTTCCCCACATATCCTTTTGCATTTAAAAAATGGAATGTAAATTGTATTTGTAATTCAACTTTTTCTCCTATAAACTTGTTAGATGTGGTATTGCAGTCAAAATCAACCAAAATTTTAACAGGAGGTAAAAACAGAACCAGCTCTTGAATAACCAAGAATGAAATATGTCAAACATTCAAGGGACCTGGTGCAATGGAGGACTTAAAGCCTGGTGTACACCTTCATTTGAACTGAAGCTGCCTTGGGGGAGGGCTGAGGCTTTTGGCTGCCAGGGAATTCTAAGGAATTTGCAGTTGACCTGGAACCCATTTCACTTTCCAAAATGCCTAATTTATTATATTAAAAGAATTTCTGTGCTGATAACAATGAAATCATTGGGCAACAATTACTTTGAGGCTTTTTAGGCAAATTCTCCCTAACTGCTCTTTTACTCAAATTGTCATTATTTTAAAAGACCTCATTATTTTTAATTATGCCCAATTCAAGATACTTGCATATTTGAGTCATGTATTTTTGTGCTTTAAATTCACTTTGTGCATTAACAAAATCCTATTATTGTTCATTTAACCTTTAGAAAGTTCATGGATCGCTAACCTGCCTGTCACCAAGATTTGTGTTCATGCATTAGTCATTTCCCAATTGGGCCATTTCACAGTCTCCTGGCAGGCCCTTTCCATTCATCTATTTTGTGTTTACAATCCACTCAAAATTTACAAGGTGCTTCTGTTTGTTTCCATCCTCTAAAGTTCTTATTTCTGCTCTCCCTCTAGCCATGCATAATGACTTTTTTTTTTTAATCTAAAAGTTTAAAATCAAGGTAGATGCTTCTTGTGGTATTTCTGTTTGGTAGTTCCAAATAAAGTAAAAGACAAAGAAAGAAAGATAAAAGCCATTCTATTGAGTCATGAGTGTGATGATTCTCTAATCTCCTCCTTAACAAAAATGAATTCAGGTTTATCTGGTTTGACTTTATATTCTGCAAAGATTTCCAAAAGATGGAGTCCTTAATACTTAATATTCATAGTCCTAAGAATTTTCAGAAGTAATTCAGTTGCAAAAATTGGATGGTTTCTGCCTACATGGAACTCACATCTGGAGCCTGCAATGGGTTTGGACCATGACCTACACACTAACTGTAAAGAATGAATAATTGGGGCATTGAAAGCCTACACTTTCCTTACTGGAACTGAAGCTGGCCTGAAAAATATCCCTGAAAGGCACTCAAATATCCTGGCAGAATCATCAAAAGTAACCATGGCTCTCTAAACCAATGACCCTTCCTATCAGAACACCCCTTTGCACTGCCCTGCCAGTTCTCACTCACTTCAACCCAGGATATCATCTGCAACAGAACAAATCAGATTATAGATGTGGAGTAAAGCCATTGCAGATGGAGACAGCCTTATTTCCTTTGGTCAAACATTCTAAACCAGCTTTCACAAGTCCCCGTTCATCAGACTGTACATTGCAGGACATGGGAAGGCTGGGTCTAGCACTCTCTAGTTGGTAACTGGACCACCATTCTCCAGAATTCCCCTCTTTTCTCACATGCAATTAGATTGTGCTTTCCAGCTACTTCTTGTCCTGCTTCCCTTTCTGAATATTTTCATGACCACAATTTTAGTTCAGATCCTTTTCTCATCTCTACCACGTCCCTTGTCCCCCAGCTCATTTTTTTTTTTTTTTTTTTTGTCTTCTACTCCTAATCATTCTCTAGAATGAAACGCATTCTTCAAAGAACAACCTATACAGCTCTTCAGGATCTTCTTCCTACTCACCAGCATCCCCTTATTTTCTCCTACACAACCTTGAATGCATCCAACATAAACTGTTGTCTGTCTTCTGATCATGCTTCTGCTGGAACCAGACACTGCACCTCTTCCTACACTTGAAAACCTTACTTTTTCTCCAAGATTCTGTTCCAACAGTACTTCCTCCTTGAAGCCAAAACTTTCTCCATCCCCTGACATTGCCTTTCTTGCTAGAGAATAAGCTCCCAGATGGCTAAATTCATGGCTCATTCAATATTATCACCCAGTCACTTACTGGGCTGAGGTCACATAGTGAACCAGAGGCAGAACGCTGTTCTGATGACTCCCTTTATCATGTTCTTTTCAATATTCCCGCTGCTTGGGGCTTAGCTAGAATCAAAACAGGGCCTTGTGCCCTTCTCTTGTGCTGCTTAGAATAATCAAAGCAAACTATATCTTTGAATGGGCGTCCTCCAAATACATAGAAGGGACCTCATATCCCACTTTTGGATTTTCTGTGACAGATGAGCTTGTGATATTGTGAAGTCTGAGGATTCCATTTGGAAGACAATCAACACAAGTATGGGATGATAAAGACAATCAACAAAATAGCATTTTCTTACAGAAAAAAAGAGACATGTTTTGATGTTGGTTTATAAACAGACCATCATAAGCTCTCTGGTGGCCAATCCGCCCACAGAACAGACTCCTTAATTGAACTAAATTTCCCTTCGTTCCAGGCTCCACATCAGATTTGGCAAGTCAATTTCAAAAGTATACATATTTTATATGTCAGGCTCTTCAATGCAAGTATATATAATTATACATTCCAACCAACTACTCTGTACATAGTTTTGAATTTCTAGAAGTAAACTGAGCCTCATTTCCAACTAACTGTCATGCTTTGTTTCAGAGTGAACACTAAGGAAGTTAATGGGCAAGTATGTGAATTGACCTAGAAGAAAAGGCAGGAAGAGGTAGTTTGGGGTAGGAGAAAAATATTCCCTAACTCATGTCAGTAACTTAAGTCAGAATATTTTTAATAAGGAAGAACATTTCCTTTTCCTGTGCTAGAGCTCACATCTAATTTATCTTCAACTCTTGTCCATTTTTATTTCCAACACACTTTTAAATTCCATGGCCCTTCCTCCACAGCCCACACACCACTCTTCAGGCCCTTGAATGGATTAATTTTTCTCCTGTTTCTTCTTAAAGTCATCTTTCAATGCTTCTCCAACTGTGGAGTGTATGAGAATCACCTGGGACATTCATGTAAATGCAGATTGATAGGCGCCATTCCACAAAGAGTCTTATGAGGGGCCAGATGGTCTGCAATTTAAATGAGCATACCCGGGGCAACTCTAATACTTGGGCTCCAAATGTTGCATTTTGATAAGAATAAGGACTACTTTGGCCTCAAAATGTATGGTCTAAAATGGACATCTAAAAGCAATTTACACATACTGGATGCACTCACATACTTCCCACATTAAGTAGAAGCAATGGAACCTACTGACCATGATAATGTGATTCTCAAAGACATTTATGACCCCTTTCCTTGTCCCCTACCCAACTTCTCAGAGCCTCGGAGACATTATGCTAAAATACACGGTGTGCTCTTCTTCACAAAACTCTCTGATTTTGAAGACCCTCCTAGAATTTTTTCCTAACCAATACTTATCAGGGATACTGTCTTCCAAGAATGTCCCTGAGTCCCATCCTCTCCCCCACCCTGTGATTTAGGGCAGCCCTCTTATGCTCTTACTGCTCCCTCTGCAACCTCTGGAACAGCTTCCCCCAAAATGCACTCGTGTTTTTTTCCACCACAACATGGCCTCTTCATATAAGAAGTGTACCCTATTTTTTTGCCTTCATCCCTCTTTACAAGAGCAGTCAATAAATGAAGTCTGCTTGAACTTATCCTCAACTGTGATCCTACCCCCACATAACTGGTTCCTTATCCCATAAGCAAAAGCTACGACCAAATGCACCTGGTCTAGACCTCCTCAGTTCTGAACTCCCTATTCCATTTATAAACCAAACAAGGAAATAGAAGTATGGTCACAGACCTAGACTAGGAATTCAAAGCAAACAAGAAGATGAAAATCTAAACATGGAATAAATCACTGTCAACCTACATAGTACAGCAGTAAGAGGCACAAGCTCTGAGGACAACTGAGAGAGGGGAAGCCCAGCTCTTCCATGCATATGCTGTGTGATTTTGAGCAGGCTGAATAAACTTTCTGTGCCTCAATTTCCATACAGGGGACAAATATCCCTTTGGGTTGTTAAGACATGTAAAAGAGTAGAGGAGATTTTGGAAAACTTTTTCTGTGAAGCATCAAAACATGCACATTTTAGGATTACAAGAGAGACTGTATGTCATTCAACCACTCAAAAGGACAAGCAGGTGTAGACACTATGGGAACAAAGGGGCATGGTTATGTTCCAGTAAAATTTTGTTTGCAAAACCCAGCTGTGGGGTGGATTTGACCCAAGGGCTATAGTTTGCTGACCTCTCCACAAGATCAATGTATAGCATGCATGAAGCTATAATATTATAACTTATTATTTTTCTTGGAGAAATTTCCTTCTTGGCAAGTAACTTCAACTTTTCATACAAACGTTAATTATGTCCCCACTGCAACAAGAACACATTGTATCTATTTACATGCATTAGAATCAATATAAAATGGGCTATCATCTGAAACTCACTACCTCAGAAGATTTCTCACCATTCTTCATTTATGTTTGTAATCAGAAATAAAACCAGTATTTTCTGGGAACACACAGCGTCCCCTGTAATTTCAACCACTCTGAAGCACAAAGCCTAAATTTGAAAAACGCTGTAAGAGTTTATAATGGGACATGTAACAATAGCAACCTGACTGGTGTGAATGATTTTGTTCACTTGAAAATCATTTATATTAAATGATGAACTATTAATAATTGTGTTAAATTAAACTCAGAAAATGCTGAGTGAAACCAAGGAACTACTAAACTACTAAATATGAAATAAATCACTTCCTTTCTTCTTTCTAGTATCATAATTCTAGTATTATAGCTCTTACAGTGCCAAAAAAGAAAATGTCTAACTGGGAGTGATAGTGCACACCTGCAATCCCAGTGACTTGGGAGGCTGAGACAAGATAGCTAGTTCAAGCCCAATCTGGGCAAGTTAGTGAGACTCCATTTCAAAAATAAAATAAAAAGGACTGGGTATAGCTTAGTGGTGGAGTGCTTGCCTAGCATGTATGAGGCTCTATATTCAATGCCCAGTACCACATATACACACAAAGAAAATCCTAATCCTAAGAATTATTTAGATGTTCTTGACATGAATAGTCATGGCATGAATGCTATTACCCAGAAATAGCCTAGGAATGAGACCAATAGCTATATATTCCAGTTGTGGTTCATGTTGTAATTCTAAATTATGGGTACAATGAATGACTGAACCACTTCTGGAATTTTTCTCCAGGTGATAAAAATAAATATTTTTAAATGAATTTAAAGAAGCCATACCTGCTTCCTCTTGTTATTAATTTTTGCCACATTCATTTAGAAGTGGTTGCTCTCCTCTGCCTGCATAGTCCTGGGTGTATTGGATCCTCCCAATGCTTGCCTTTAACCTTGGGGCCTGGATCAGCAGAAGCTGCTGCCATCCAGAATGAGACAGAAAACGCTTTTGCTCATTAGCTCACATACACTCATATGCACTCATATACACTCCATACTCTCATTTCTGCCTTATCTGCTCAACTCCTATATACTCTAGTTGCTTTAACTGTTGTCATGAGTACCCTTGAACCAGCCACTTCTTGTAGAGGTGCCCACTTGGCCTCAGGTTAGCCTGACTGCTGGTTGCTAGGCCTGTCCAGGTACTCCATCCAACAATAGTAGGAAAGAGCTCAAAAGAAGTGAGTGGGGTCTTCTATCACCTTGGAGCATCCTCCCTTCTTTGGACAGGTATCATCTTTGGGGAGTGCCCCATTTCACTTCTATCCTTAATGAAGAACCTCATCTGTGCCCCACATTCAGGCTCAAATGCAGAATAAGATTATCCTTTGGATGGATGCCTGTTAATTCCTCACTGGCAGTAAATGTCTGCACAACACTATCTTGAGAGTATTTGTACAATTTTCAAGCCCGGTCCTATATTTAGAGAAAGGTGGCAACTTATCCAATCTTTGGGAGTGTTGAGAGTTACTTGCTGCTTTAATGCTGTTATTCCTCACTTCCAATCCTTTAACACATTCCACCAGCCTGCACTCACACGTGGATTGCTTCTACATGGATGCAATTTCAAACTGTGTAGGTTCAGATCTAATTCTGGACAGTCTGGATAAATCCCACATGCTTGCTGGCAAATTTGGCTCATTTTTCAAATGGATCAGATGCTTTGTTTTTTCCTCTAGCAAGTTAGATTCTGTTCATTTTTGTTCATTTGGGTGTGTATGTGGGGCAGGTGGGTGTTGGAAGCGGATGCCACTTGAGAAGTATAAAATATTTAGAAAAGTATAATTTTAGAGATTAAGAGAAAATATCCATTTTGAACAAGTTAGGTCTATGCAAGTCAATCCCTGCTAATATAGCTGAATGTGAAGAGCACCGACACACCCAACAGCTTCGTTTTTCTCCTGCCCTCCTTTCACTGGGAGGTGAATGGACCCTGTCTCCAGTACTACCCTGGAATACCTGACACCACAATGTCCCTTTGTCCTTATGGTAGAACACACCGAAGTGAGTGTCCTGCTCACAGAAGACTCACATCTCTAGTACCCAAGGACTTTTAAGACTCCAAGTCCTTGCTCTAACCACGCTGTCCATGGGCTGTATGTTACTGCTCAGGCAAGTTCTGATTGTTACCACATCCAGCGGGAAATGATGTATAACCATATCAGCTTTAACAGAAGCACTGACTTAACCAATAGATGTGCCAGTTATCTTGTTAAATTATAGGATTCAGGTGTGGAGCCCAAGTTCTGCACTTCTAACCAGCTCTCAGCCCTGGGTCTGTAGACGACATTTGGATAAAAAGGTTTAAATCACCCTACATACAGCAACATCATACATAGACATTAACAGGTTAAAAATCCTGGATAAGCCTTCAAAATACAGACTTCTGTGCTTTAAATACACATTCCAACTAGTAACCATAAGATCAGGTAATTGAGCATTTCTGAAACTGTCTTAAACCCCAAAGATAATTTCTGATTCTACCTTTATTTTCACAAAAATTTATAGTAGGGAATTATTGAGTTCTTTTCACAGCGAAGTGTCTACTAGAAGACAAGTCATCTTGATGCTCCATCAAGGCTAAACAGACAAAGTTCCCTAACCTTCTTCTCCTTCTAGGATGATTCCCACTGGTGCAGACCTCTACTCTTCTTCTAATGCGCTACCTGCCACCCTCAACTATGGCTTAAATGGGCAGGTATCTTCTCAAGGTTCCAGTTCTAACACTCGTGATTTCCTATAGCAGAATTACAAATAGCTATTGTTACAGAATTTTGGTGTGTTTCTCACCTTCTCAAATAGCTAGAACATCTCCTAGATCTATAGTGACCCAACATCTTGAGGAACATTCTCGCACCACCTTTAAAAGAGTTCACAGCCGGGGCTGGGATTGTGGCTCAGTGGTAGAGCACTTGCCTTGCATGTGTGGAGCACTGGGTTCAATCCTCAGCACCACATATAAATAAATGAATAAATAAAGGTCCATCAACAACTAAAAAAAAAAAAATTTTTTTTAAAAGTTCACAGCCGTCACTTCAAAACATATGTGGAATAATTATGTGTGATTCTTCTAATAATGAAAATAATAATAGCTTCAATTTATTTGCGCTTTCAATGGGGCAGAAATTTTCTAAGTGTCTTACGGACTTTACGCTAATTATTCACAACAAATCTTAATGAGATAAGACTGTCTCTATTTTATAGGTCCAACAACTGAGGGCACTGAGAGATTAAATAATGTGCTCACATAGCTAGTAAATGATAAAACCCAAGTTGGAGATCAGGTCTGGCTAATTCCAAAACTGTACTCTGAACTGTACATGTACATGCTGGTCTCTCATGCTCTGGCACTGTTAGGGAGAGAAACGTTTTCATCTACAACGTCCCAAACACCTGAAAAATCCCTTTTAATTGTGTCCTGAGGAAGAAAACTGATTCATGAAATTTTTCCTTGCTAAGTCAGCATTCAAAATCCAAAGATTACAGATCATTGCCCCTGGCAATGAATGAATCCTTCTCTAGAGGACCTTGCAGGAGCCCCACATTTCTCTCTCCATCTGACCACCAGAAGCACATATGCAAATAAATTTCCCAGGACCTGTCTTGATATTTTGGAGTTTCTCAAAGTATCCTGTCAAAGAAAAGCCTGATAGTATACATAGGTCCTCATCTAAAAACTATTAAAACTAAAACCATTGTGTGCTTGTGTGTGTATGTTTGACAATACTTCTTCCAAAATCCCGAGTTCCTGAAGAATTAAAACACATCCTCTCCTTTTTTTCCATCTCCCAAAATATTCAGGATGCTGTATACTTCCAGCACTTAATAAAAGTTCCTGAATGTAAATTAGAATGAATGTGTGAAATATTTGCCTATGTAGATTTGGCCAATGTTTAAAGCAAAAATAAAGCAAAACCAATGAAGCACATGTACAATTTAGAATGATTTTTTTTCTCTCATTTATGTTTTATGTTTTCCAGGGCCTGTGGTGATGCAAGGGCATATCTGGCATGGCTACTGAACAGATTCAAACTAATTGAGAAAAGTACTTTAAGTGCCAATGTTTGTTTTGATTTAATTCTCCTGTATAAAATTCAAAATATATTCCACACAGTCTCATAACCTGCTGAACATATATGCTGAAAGTTGTACATTTCAAAAAACAAAAGACCACTCAAGATCACAGCAATGCCACCAAAGATTTTTCTATATGGCATACACTTATGGTTTGAGACTTTAGGGTAAGTTGGACTGATCAAGGACATGCTTTTGATATGTTTTCTTACCAAGTTTCCTATAGCTCTTATAATTATTGACTTTTGTCACCTTTTCACAAGAATAATACAGACTATTCACAATAGCCAAATATGGAATCAACACAGGTGCCCATCGATGGATGAAGAAAATGTGATATATATACACATATAATATCATTCAATCATAAAGAAGAATGCTATTCTGTCATTTGCAGCAAAATGAATGTAACTGGAGGAAATTACATTAAATGAAATAAACCATACACAGAATGACAAGTGTTACTGGTTCTCTCTCCTGTGTGGAAGTTTAAAAAAAAAAAAAGTCTACCTGGATATAGAATAGTATAGAATAGTGATAACTAGAGATTGGAGAAGAGGAGAGAGAGGATGGATAAAAGGAGGCTGGGTTTGGTTGATGCACACTGCATACACTAATTGATATATTCCACTGAATCTCATTAATATGCACAATTAATACACATGAATCAAAAGTAAAAAGAGGAATAGAGAATGGTTGTCACTTTGTCCTTCTGGACAATGAGGCCTGGCTCCTTCCCAACAAAATTAATTATGGAATCAAAGGCTGATGCTGTCTTCACTAACCTCTTTTCTGTAATGACACACATCTTCTCTCTATATACAGTGTGTGCCGAGGTTCTGGCAACCTTGAAGACACTTCCTTATACTGGTGTCATGGATCCCCTCAATACTGGGCTCACCAGTGCTCTCTGGCTCTGTCCCTCTCTTGCTCTCCTCTCCTTTGTCTTTTCTCCCTCATCTGCACTAGCTTAATGAAGATGTATCCACATCCAGGGGTCTGTAGTTCCTATCGCTAAAGACCATCAAAAACAGTGGTGTGCTTTTCAAGGGAAAATTAAATGGGACATGATTTTCAGCCACCATTTCAGTTGTAAATAATCAGCATATTTGATTCTTGAGAAAATTACATTTTAAGAATCAAATAATTGGATTTTACTGTGAAATATGTTCCTATTGTCTCACCCTACTTGGAAAAAAATCAAAATATATTTGGATTTTATTATGATTCTTGAAATCCAACTTTCCAAGTGAATAGGGCATCTCTAGCCTTAATTCCCATTTTATAAGTTCATTTATTCATTCATTTATTAATCAGACAGGCCATGATTAGAGGTCCATAGAAACAAGGAAGTTTAAAATGAAAATCCAGGGATTGAGGATTTTATACTATCAATTCAATAGTTCATCCTGTGTTTTCAAATCTCCCTTGATGGTTGCTTATTTGATTCCAACCACTTAATTTCCAAGTGCCCTTCACACATCAGGCACAGAGGCACTCATGAGAGCCCAGAGGAGATGCACATTGCCTACTCAAAAATTCTGTGGTCTCTCTCAAACACTCCCACCAGCACAGAAAATGCAATGCCTTCTTTAAAAAAAAAGAGAGAGAGAGAGAGAGAAAAGAAAAAAGAAAAAAAACCTAACGCAAATTTAAATCAAAAATTGCAGAAGTGTGTGGTAATTATACAGTTTCCTCAAATCATCAGATGTCCCTGGGAAGCACAACTCACTTGGGAAATTATTCACTCACAGCCGGGTATATGCAGCCAACACTCAATAGCTCCTCATCCCTTTCTTCCTCCCTCTACTCCAAGGATCAACTTTCTCTTTCTGTATCAGTAGTGGTAACAATTCTGGTACCTCCCAGTTCTCAGAGTATTACCAAAAATATTATTTAAATTGGATGATTTAAAATCACATATTTTAAATTGGTAGCAGAAATTAATTCTAGGATCTCCTCCAGAGAATTTAAACTCTCTCTTGCCTTCTCACTATGCTACTTCTGCACCAGCTTTCTTTTAAATTGTGTAAAAGGCCACATTTCAGTTAAATGGTTAAAAAATGAAAGTATACATTCTATCTTCACACAAAACTACAATGTCAATGTTAAATTTTACACTCTAGACAAATCTACACTAACCTGAATGCTCTTTTCTCCCTCTTCTTCCCTCTAGTCTTTTCATCATTCACTTCCACAATTACCCGCTTATAAAATGGAAAGAAAAGAAAAAAGAATAAAAAGTAAAAGTAAAAATATAAAACTTCCTTTTCTTTCTTCAACTCTATTGAAACCAGCAATTGTTTCTTTAACTTTTCTTTTTCTGCCTGACTCCTTAACTCTATAATCTCCATATCATTGTGTGTGGCTTCTGATTATTTTCAACTACCTGTTTTGAATAGCTTCACCTATGTTGCAAATACCTTATGTTCAACACATCCAAACCATAATTCATTCTCCCTGCCCTCTCTTGAAATTTTCTCCTCTGCAAACTCATTTTCTACATTATGTCCTGAGCAGACACCCCCAAGCCATCCTTGACTTTCTGCCTGTGTCATCAATGGCCAAGAACTACGACTTAAACAATATTTTACAGCTGTATTTTCAACTCCATTTCCACTGTCATTCCTTAATTCAGTTCCTCATATATTGCCATTGCTTTAAAGAGCTGCCTAACTGATCTGACCTAACTGATCCTCCATCCTTCCCAAAGGATCCATCCTCCATAACACCACCAGACTGGACCTTCTTACCATTGTTAGCCTTACTTCTGAACTGTCACACCTACCTTAAAGTTAATAACAGCAATCATCAATATGCAGGGGGTGTTCCTGCTGTCACAAGAATTGTGCTAAGTGCCTTTTATCTCACCTAAAACTCACAATAACCCTGTGATGCCTCACATTGCTATTTTACAAGCTTGCCAAAGGGCACACTAGGGTGCAAACCCAGGCAGCCTGACTCTGTACTTTACAACTGTGCCCCACTCCACACCCCTTCATGCCTCTATAATTTACACATCTGCCTTAAAGTCCCTTGCCTCTCTATTCTAGTAAGAATTTTGTCTCTTTTCTCAGACTTTGATAAGCAATCCCAAGCCCCACACAGAGTTAACTCTTTCTGCTTTATTCATAGAGCATGTTTTGTAGCATCTATTTGACACTTATCTTAAACCAATGACAATAACAACCCACTCTTCATCTCCTACCCCAATTCTCAAGAAAACTAAAAAAGAACTGAAGGTGTCATACATAGAAGGCTAAGATTTGGAGGTTCTCTATAAACCTTCAAATGGAAGGATGGAGAGATCATCAATGGCACAAGTGGTTGCTCTCTTCCCCATTTCTCTTTTCTCACTTGCAGTTACCAGAAGGTAGACTCAGAATTGATGAGCAAGACTAAAGTTCATAGCAGAAGGTGAAGGTAGATGGAATGAAGGAGCGTAGAGGATACCTGCCTGTTATTCTTTAATAGCAATGCAGATGGTCGTGCTCCTCAGATCAGAAAGAGGATCAGATTGACATCGATTTTACTAATACTATTTGAACCTAGTATTTACAAATCTTCCATTAGCTGTTAAGGGACAAAGGTCTGCCTTTCAAATCTTTCCATCTCATTCATAATTGCATCTTTTCATGGATTTCAAAAGGTATTCAATGAAGAAAAGAATGAACAAAGAAAGAATAAAGGTCACAAAGAACAAACAAGACACAACAATTACACATAACTATTTTCACTAAATTCATTTCTTAAATAACTACAGCTAGTAGTACCATGCTAGATCCACTATATCAGTAACTAAACCCTAATGAAAAAAACCCACCTGGGTAAAATTACCATCAGTGGGAATTATTTTTGTCCTCAAATTCACAGATACACGAGAGTTTTCCATTTAGTGATTT
The DNA here is from genome assembly GCA_004024805.1 of Geosciurus inauris. Taxonomy (NCBI): domain Eukaryota; kingdom Metazoa; phylum Chordata; class Mammalia; order Rodentia; family Sciuridae; genus Geosciurus; species Geosciurus inauris. The sequence continues at coordinate 8,494 of PVHX01021926.1, read as the reverse complement.
TAGACAAAACTGATTTCCCTAGAGGGCTCCTTTGCAGAATCATTGCCATTGGAGTGTGACCCTCTGTCAACATGAATAGAGAATAGCTGTGAGAACCAGAAGCATCTACTAGTCAAAGAGCCATGGCCCAATACACAATTCTGATGATCACACACCTAAAATAACCCCAGAAACTACATCCCTGACCCTATGTCAAGAAATGAAAATAATTATGATGTAATAAAATTAAATAACACCTTTAAAAATAAAATATTCAACATTTTTCTTAATATCTCAGACTTATTACTGTTTGGCAGGGCAATAGGTTTGAAAGAATAATTAAAAAGAAAGTTCCAGGGATGCTCATTCTAACAATATTCCTTCAAGTAGTATCCTCTACTCTAGTTTCCATTTGCCCATTAGAACTTTCCAGCAAACCCTGGCTGAAGGATAAAGAGAAAAAAGTGTAAAAAATATAAAAATATAATACAAAGAGAAAGCTGTAGCCACAATCAGATGTTAAGAGCAGTGAAAAGGTGAATAACTGAATAAATGTGTCCATGAGTGATGCTGCGTCCATCTTCATACCTCTTGATGGATTTCCAGCACAGCAGAAGACTTCCTGACCGTGGTTACCGTGTGCAGCCTAGATATGGAAAAAGAAAAATGCAAATTAATATACATAGATACATACATTCGTGTATCCATATATATGAGTGTGTATGTGTATATATATATTACATGTATATATATATATATATACACACATACACACTCATGTCCCCTTGACTACCTACCCTGAACCCTATGTGCATAAGACTTGAATTAGAGATGAAAAATAATATTTCAATTTAGAATATTCAAAATCAAGGAATCCCTTAGGCAGAGTTTTCTAAAACCAAGATGCTTTTTTAATAGCATGTCTGGATTTCTCTTGAACAAAATCCACTGCACATCGACCTACCATTCCTCTGAGCCATGATACTGACCTACTGAAGGAGCATTCTTTGGAAACAGAGCATCACAAACTAAGATGGACAAGGGAGATAAAATTATAATAGCTATGCCAGAGTTTGGGGCTTTGTTCTCCCTTGTTCTTTATCTTTGCTAAAATACTTCTATTGTTCACTGTCCTGCCCCAGTGTGTCTTTTGGACATCTTTTTTTTCTGTCTAAGACTGGTCCAGCATCTGATGTCTCTTTCTTCTGTCACAGTCTATAGGTGGCCTCATTAGTCTTTATGGAGGTGGAGTCAAAGACCTATGACCATGAATGGCACAGACAATTTTTCCTTCCTCAGCCTCTGCTTCACCAATTTACAACAATGACTGTGCAAGAGACTCATGTGGGAGAATCAAACAACTGAAGCTCAGGCCTAGCCAGACTAATGAAAAGCTAAATCTCTGCAGGTAGGGTCCAGAGCACAGCAGCTTTTCAAAGTTCCCCAGGTGTTTTGATTACATGACTGCAGTGAAAATGCACTCTTGCCTAAGACTACATCTAAATACCTAAGTATGGGAATAATATATTCAAAAAGGGATCTTGCCACATATGTTTCCTTTGGTCCATCAGCTTCCACTAAAATCTCAGGGAATTCAATTTGAGAGTGGGAGTACGTAGTGGGGGGGATAAGTTTAACTTTTCATGAACTGTTAAAATTCCTCAAAATTTATTTCCACCATCTCGTCATATTCCATATGTTAGCTTTTTCCTTTGAATTCAAAATTATTTATTTCCCAAGAAGATTCCCCCTTATCAGCAAATATGTTTCAGAGCTCAGAAACAGAACAAGATATCAGTTAGTCCAGTTCAAATTGACTTAATTGCACTAGCAGTAAGTTACCCACTCTGACTTGGCCTCCTGTCACTTCATCTCATGCTATGGGTCTCCATAGTACTCACCCGCTTAGCTTCTTAATAACTATGAAGATAACAAGATTTTGTTTTATTCATTATAAAGATAAAAGTAAATCTTCTACACTTCTGCTCCTCTCTGAAGCAGACCTTTCTAAAATCTGCCACTCAGCACATCTTCAGCATCGCCTCCCTAAAGAGGCTTGGCCTCTAGAAGCCCAGGTCTCCCGTCTGCTTCAGCACCACTGCCTGATACTCTAGGGGAGGCTGAAATTCCAGAGCAAAGAAATAGTCGTGGCCTTCCTCAGCAGAGCAACGGCTATACCTCGTATAAATGGTTAATGAGAACAAGTGAACTGAGCTGTCTATTTTCTGGCTGATTTTTCCAAAGGTCCAAGGCCCTAAGTCACTTTCTTTCTCATAAATTTCCCTCTTCCCATTGTGGAGTATTGAATATTTATGTGCTGCTCACACTTGTGAGTGAATGTACAGAACACAGAGCCAGTGGGAGGCAAAATTATGAGGTAGGTAAAATTTGCTTCCAGCCATTCCTGTCAAGCTCTCATCTCCTTTAGATGAAGAAGTGCCCCATTATTTTCTCCCCAAACTGTTCTCTTTAAATTATTCTCTCTACCTGCATTCATAAATTCATAAAGTATCAATAGCTGATAAAGGTAAAGTCTTATTACTTCTTAAAGAGATGCATTTTAGGCATTTGAATTTAACTATTCAGTTAAACAGAAAAGGTGTTAACCACTTAAATGAAAAAGCCACTGATAATTCTAAGCCTGTTTCACATCTATTTTGCTTGTTTCAACTTTCTGTTCTAAACAGCTCACCCTAGTCCTAGGCTCTAGGTAATTAATTTGCCCCAAAATATAAAGCTTTTGTAAACAGCAATCTTGAACACTGGACTTTCATCTCCAAATTGTAGGTTCCCTTACCCTGTATCACAGCAACGACAATCCCTTTATTTATTTAAACATTTTTATCATCTTTTTCATTTAATCCTGTACCTACATGATAGGGAAACTAAAGTTTAAGAGATTTGTCATATGCTCAATCAAGCACAGTGACAGGACAAGATAGAACCCAAGCCTTTCCAAAGTAATTCTACCCTTTTTCTTCATTGTTCCCTACTTTTTCAAAGAAACAGATATTGAGAAATATCTGGACATCCAGCAAGAATTAAAAGAGGCTCACAGAACCTGGGGCCCTTCTCTACAGGATATACCTCAAACTGAATTCAGGTATACATCCCACTTTTTGCTCTAAGATGGGCCCTGAGTGGACACAGAAGTCCCCCAGCCATCCCAACTCTTTACTGATTCAGCCTTCTGGGCCTTTAGGGAAAATGATGGTGGATTCCCAAGCCCTCTTACTCACTGTATAACACAAGCAGTGTAGATAAAAGAGCATATGTTTTAAATTAAGTCACTGAATTTAAATCACTACTCTGCTACTTCCTGGCCACGTAAATACAAGCAGCTTACTTAACCTTGACCTTACTCAAATTTCAGTTTTCTCATCTGACGAGGACAAAGAGTAACTTGGGCTCTGGTGAACATAATGCAAAAGAATCTGGCACTGAGCAAAAACATCATCTACCTTCTCTCTTTCCTGTACCTGCCCAATGCCTATGCTCTTAGCTAGTGGTTGTGACGTCCCAAACAAAAGAATCATCTGTTGTGTGAACTAATTTTGGATCAAGGCCTGGTGGGACAGTACTCTTGGAGTAAAATGGATTTAATCCCAAATAAGAAATTTAAGAGTCATTGACACACAGCGATTGCTCTAGTAGATACAGTGCAGTATGTTGGTTATTCCAGAATCAAAAGCAAAATCACTTTTCTCACTATCAACCCACATCATTCCACCCCTACATATCAGATAACTTGGTTTTAGGGATTTTGATGGACAGAAAATAAAGTTCTTCTAATTCAACTCCTAGGCAATGCACTTCAACCTTGAGGTGATTGCACACCTTCATGGCTTGAACTCCCATAGGATTTTTATAACAAAGAATGCATGATTCATTTTTAGCTTCTGAGATTTTACCTGAAGTCTTCCAAAGACTTCTTCTTAGTTGCTCTCAAACCACCAGTCTGGCAACAGGCAAATTTGTAATCGATGACCTGGTAGATGATGGGATTGTACATCGCTGCAGATTTTGCAAGGAGGGTTGGTACCACAGAGAGCTGTATGGGAATGGAGTCTGGCCTTCCAAACGCTGACCACACAGAGACTACTGCATAAGGGATCCAGGCAATCAGGAAACCAGCACAAATCAACATGGCCACCTGATGAGAGAAGGCGATGAAGAAGAGAATGGAGAAGCTTAATGAGAAATGAGAGTCTAAAATGCCAAGTGTGGAGGAGGAGCAAGTCATCTCTTCACACTCAGGAAAATGTATCTACTATAACCCATTTATCTTGTTCATAGGAATCATTTCACAAGGACTTCTCCAAAGTTCAGCCAAAAGAAACTTTATCCTACTTACCACTTCCTGTCCATTCTCCATTCTAGAATTTTAATGTTCCCACAAACCCAAAGGATAACTCTTTAATAACTGTCATGTTTCCCCTATATTTTGAGCAAGAGATCATAAGAAAAAAGACATCTGTTCTCCTGAGCTTTCCAGACTTTTCAACCCACATTCACTTAAAAACCTGACAGAAAATACATTCACCTTGATGAAATTTTAAATCATCCACATTTGCCTCAGGAAACTGAAAACTCTGCCCAGGTTTGAAATTCTAATATGCATCTTCTTCAGAGGTTTCTATTAAATGTCATTTCTTTTGGCTCAAGTGTTGCTCAAGTTTGAGGCTCAGATTGTGGAAATTCACTAAGTATAAAGTAAAACAGAGTCATTGCACCTTAGCTGAAGTGGGATGGTTGTACAAAATCAGACTTTTCTCTCACACAACATTATAATTACTTAAAGGCCCCTTAATTCTCAGACCAAAGAATATTAGAGATAACAGTTTCTCACCACTTGCAGTTCAGTTCCTTTAATAATGTAGTCCTAATCAGTGCCCTACAATGACCTACCTGATTGCTATAAGTCACCTCACTCAGTTCAACAGGCCTTTTTAGCAAATGCTTGGACAAGACACTATGCCAAGTGCTATGAGGAATACCAGTGTGGCTCCATACCTGCGTTGTCTCTCTCTAGAAGACAAATAAATACAGTACAAAGCTGAACATGATTTAAGCTCCAGCTCAAAGGAGAACAAAATTGCATCCTATGGGCGGGTTAAGAAGAGTTTCATGAAGGATGTGACATATAACCTGCACTTTGGCAAGTGGAAATAAGAGAATAAGGGTGAGACCAGCATAAACAAAATCTTGGGGGAAAACATGGGTGAAGTATGCACAGAAATTGCTAGTGAGCTGTGGGTGTGGTGCTGCACACCTGTACCCCCAGCAACTTGAGAAGCTGAGGCAGGAGGATTACAAGTTTGAGGCCAGCCTCAGCAACTTAGTGAGGGCCTGTCTCAAAATAAATAATAAAAAGTGCTGGGGTTGCTCAGTGGTAAAGCATACTTAGGTTCAATTCCTGGTGCCAAAAAGAGAGAAAAAGAAATTGCTAGTGAGCAATTCATTTTAATATAGAAAAGCAACAGAGATAAGGCTAGGAAGAAAGGTAACATCTATGTACTCATAGATGGTTTTATGGTTTTTTTAGGGTTTTATATAACATGTTACTGAACTTGCACTTAATTCTTTACACTTTGAGGCAGTAGTAGGTTTTGAGCAGGAAATACAAGAGCTCTGCTTAAGATTAACCTGTAAAATGAAATGTTGCATGAAGAAATATAAGCCTACAGATCACTGTTTTTTCATTTAATCAACAAGTATCAGTGAGTGTGTTTTGTGTAAGATATATTTCAGTGAACAAAGCAGATACTTCTTGCCCTCATAGAATCTCCACTCTTAGCAGAGTTGTTGACAACTGTATGAACAAGAAATAAAAGGTGATTTAATTAGAATACTAACAGTAGAAAATACAGTCCAAAATTTGTTTTTTGTTTTGTTTTGTTTTTGAAACAGAGTCTCATTAAGTTACTCAGACTGACCTTGAACTTTCAATTCTACTTCCTTGGCCTCCCTAGTAGCTAAGATTATAGGAATTAACCACCATTCCCAGCTTTGGGCTTTACTTTAAACTTGAGCTCTTTCAGAGAGAGAGAGAGAGCTAATTGAGAGAGAGTGCACTACCTTCAAAGTATTCCTACACTGTTATCTACTAGAATATTCTCTCTGTAAGACAAATAAACTATATTTGAAATCAGTCCTCTAATAGATATCTTTCTTTTGTCACTTTTTTTGAACTTATTTTCATCATCCCAGTTATCTTCTGCTTTAGCATTCCCAGCATCACTTCACCTCCTAGGAGTTTTATGAAATTACCATTAAAGGCATCAGGTGACTCAAGTCTGACCAATCAGAGGACTACATGGCCCTGGCTACAATGTTATGAACAGGGAGCCTGAATCATATTCATCTTAGGATTTTTAAAAGTGAATCTTCCATTTATCTCTGAGTTCCCTAAAACCTTAGGATTATGTAAGAATGGACCTATCTGAGACTGCTTCACTTCCTCCTTCTCTTTTCCCTTAATTTAAGGTGGGGGGAGAGTTACGTGAAAGATCAATGATAAGGGGTGAAACAAAATTTTTCATTAATAATAGTTAAATCAACAGTATTTGTGAATACTGTCTTAGAAATTTGATCAGAAATGTTTTACTTACAACAAAGTCATATGTATGCATGCATGTTTCATTACGCTTTAGGGGGACCAGAGCTATTATATATAGAAAATGATCCAAGCCTCAATCTGTAACCTGCAGAATAGCCTGTCTGTCCACATCTCACACAGCTTGGTGGGGTGTATAAGAATGAAGCACGGTAAATCTGTTCTAAAGTCAGACTCTGAATTTCCACCCCAAAATTTTAAAACTCATCTCCAGAAATACACTGCAGCAAAAGTAATAATAATAATAATAACAACAATAATAATAATACCCATTTTGTTCGACTTTGCAAATGGAGAATCTGAGTCCTCAGAGGAATAAATCAAGAGAGTCCAGCATTCCTGTGTGTCCTGCAGCCTTGTTTAGTGCCCTGAGCCAAAGTTCTCACCTTGCTTAGTGGTTATAAACTCTTAAGACTGAAAGCACACATGCAGTTCCTGCCCCTGTTGAGTTTGCTTTTCTATCAGTTAGCAGAAGCTTACTCACGAGAAATTTTCATTTGGTTTTGGTCGGTCTGACTTTTGTTTGCAAATGGAATGGATGCCTCAAGGCTCACAATGAGGGCCTTCTTCTAAATCTCCAAATAAACACTAACTATATAAATAAAGCTTGCCTTAGCAGATGTCTAGAGACTTAACATAGCCCCATCCTTGCTTCTTTGTGAGTCATATGATGTTTCACAGTGTCTTAAAAGCTGTTTTCTATGTTGCTGCCAAGTCATTGACAAAAAAATAGATTGGCACTTAGTCCATAATGTCTTCTACATATTACATGTTTTCTACTTTTTTTGAGTAGTATGCAGTGGAGGAAAGATATCAAGCATTTGTATTGTATTATCTTTTTTTTTTTTTTTGGTACTGGAGATTGAACTCAGGGGCACTCGACCACTGAGCCACATCCCCAGCCCTATTCTGTGTTTTATGTAGAGACAGGGTCTCACTGAGTTGCTTAGCGCCTCACTATTGCTGAGGCTGGCTTTGAACTCGCGATTCTCCTGCCTCAGCCTCCCTAAGTGCTGGGATTAAAGGCTTGTGCACCACGCCAGGCCTGTATTGTATTATCTTTTTTCAATGAACATAGGAGAATTAAATTTGCACATACACATAAATAAAAAGCACATAGCAAATGAATTATTGTGGGTTTTCTGGGTTTAGAATAAAGCAGAATGGAAATTAAGTTTAAAGATGAAAAGAGGACAAAAGGCTAAATCTAAAAGGCAATGAAGAATGTTATTTGTGTTTGAGTGAATACAAAGTTAATATGAGGGACATCATTTTCTATAACCTTCTCATTTTAAAATATACTCCACAAATTATTAAGAATTTTAATATTAAAACCATTCTATGACACACTCCACAAAATTTTCTAAAACTTTCATATTGTACTCCATTTTTCCAGATTTTTCAATTTGGCTTCAAATAGGTTTAATCTTTCCATCAGTTTGTTCCTTACTTTCCTCAATTCTAGGTGCATCTTCATTTATATTTTCCAAAACTGACCTCCCAAAAATCCTTAAACCGGTTCTAACAGAAATATCTGTGCCTGTCAACTTTTCAAAGTTGTTTACTTTGTTTAATTATTTCACTTCCATCTCTGCCTTTTGGTTCACTGGTGAAGCAGTAGAACTTCAAATTCCTAAATTAGACAATTCTTGTGGGAGGAAAGTCACAGGATTCGTGTTTATCTTATACAAAAGAATCATACATCTGCAGCCCAGTTCATTTCATATACATCTTGCTGCACAGGACCAAGGGACATTGGTGTTTTCCAGCTCTAGTTCAGGCTGGCATTAAGTGTCACAATAGCAATGTTGTACATAATCATTCAATTCCAGAGAACTGACCAATTAAAGCAATCATTGAATAATGTGGTCAAAAGTAAATTCCCCAAGTTACATGAGG
>PVHX01021925.1:0-28749 GCA_004024805.1 Geosciurus inauris | reverse complement strand
GATGCCCCTTGCTGTGATCCCTTCCATCTCTGATCCCATTTGCTCTCATAGCTTCATCTTGAGCACTTCTGTGACCAGCTTGACCACTGCTGGCACTCACATCTCTGAGCCTCTTGCAGTCATTTCCTTCTTCAGACTCTTCTTTCTGTAATTCTGTCATGGATGTACCTCAACAACCCAGTGAGAAGAGTCCCCTTGCATAGACGGGCAGACCAAGACCCAGGGAAGGTGCAGGGTTTGCTCTGGATGGAACAGCAACTTTTTCCTAACAGAATTATTTTAATAAATCACTGTGCCCTTCCCCCACCAACCTCTTCCCTCAGACCTATTCTAAGTGAGCTTATTTTCCCAGCTTAGTTCAGGTGTTCCTGGCTTTGTGTGGCTATAAAAGAATTGGATTTAGCTCTGTTTGGCTTCCCTGTTCTCTTCCTGACAGAGCTATTTAATGGACAAACAGTTTGTTTTATTTATCTGACAGGGTTTCTTCACATTGTTTCGGGTTATCAGCCCTCCCCTGCAGATCATATTACAGCTTGTGCCGGGTTCGACCCTCAGTAGGGTTCACTCTAAATCAGATCCTTATCATTACTGCGGTGATAAATAGAGAGGCCTGGAAGCCCACAGCCGGGTTATTTATTTAGTACCTCTGTGGATCATGTTTTATACAGCCGGGGCTTCATGTCAGGCCTTTACGGATCCAGCTTAGGTTGCATTCAGGAACTAAAACCCAAAGCCCCTTAAATAATGTTAACTTAATAGCTGACATTTTTATGAAATAAGTCTGTGTGGAGGGGGCAGCAAAGGGGATGTTGCAGACAGAGAGCTGGAGGTGGGTCTCAACGTGTGTGTGTGTGTGTGTGTGTGTGTGTGTGTGAGTTTGAAGATGGGCGGAAAGAAGAAAGAGGCTTCAATTTTCAGGTTTATTCTAAACCAACAGACAATATTTTACTTTTAGGTTTAGTCTCTTGGGGTCCATGGTTTTCAAAAGAAAAAAAGGTGACGTTGAGATACAGTGTTTTCTGGGGAGGTGGGCATATTAGGGATGACGTTATGCATGGTGGGTGTTTTTTGGCAGGGGGAGACATTCTCCCTGAGAAGCATCCTGGACAGGGCTGATGGGGGTAGGGAAGGGCAAGAGCCTTATTTCCATCTTGTTCCTCAGATACAAATTATGGACATTATCCATAAATGAAGTCACACACTCACAACACACACACACACACACACCATACTTGTGTGTCTGTGCATGTGTGTGTCCACACAAACAGATTATTTTGACAAATGTCAACATTTAATATATAAAATTTTGTTTTTTGCAATTATCTTTTGATATTTCTTCCTTTTTTGAATACACCAGAAGCCTAAAAACTGGTGGAAGCATGATCTGCTTTCAATCTTCAAGGCCCTACGGGGGAAGGAAACATCTACCTCCACAAAGCTGTTGCCCTTTTCTTCCAGGACGCCCTGGGCCACTCTTGGAACCTGTCCAGCAAATTGGAGGGAAGAGATATGGTCCTGTTTAAATAGCTCCCCAAACTGAGCTGCACCTTCCAACGGGGAGGCAGGAAGAATAGCCTTTTGACATGTTCTACAATTGGAATGCAAATTCTCTCCCATCTCCTAGATACCTGGGCCTGCCCCCATTTCTTTTTACTGTAATCTGCTTAGCTCGTGCACAGAATGACAAAAACAAAGAGTCTTTCTGTGAAAGAAAAAGAAGAGGAAAGAAAGTAGACTCTCTGCCCTCTTCCTTAGCCCTTGCCAAATCCTTGCTCCTGGACCTCCCCAGCCATGCAGTCTGTCATTGTGTCTTTCTGGTTATTAACCACAGAAGTGATGGCATCATCCCTGGAGTTCAGCCTTTAACCAAGGAGATGGGGCACATATGACATGGCTTCCTAGGCATGTGATATGAGGAAAGGACAGGGAGATAGGACATCCTGGTTTCTCTTTGCCCTAGACCAACATGCCATTGTATGCCAACTAAAAATTGCAAGTTGATCTTCCGGCAGGGATGGCACAAGTCTTGCTGAACAGCAAAGCAGCAGGGAGAATAGTTGCATCAAAACATCAAAGTGTGGCCAGATGGGGGTAGAATATAGCTTTCTGGATTGAAGGTGACTCCTAACTGGACCAGGATGGTGTGTAACATTATAGAGGTCTGGCTAGTTTTAGGGAAACTGAAAGGTGTCATTCAATGCCAGTGCTCAAGGATACACAGCAGGAAGAAAACAAAATGTGTGAGGGATGAATCCCTGGCCCAGCACCTAGAAGATGCTTCAGTGTGGCTTGCCAGCCAAGAGCCACAGGGGATGGTAGTTGCGGGGGGATGGTAGTTGGGGACCTTAGTTACCATAGTGAAGAAAAAAGCCATCATTGGAACCATGTGAAGACAATTAGGAAGAAAAATGTCCATGATATCATTTGGCTTTTTAAATCTCTAAAAATGATAGTGGCTATGGCTACAGAAAAGAATTAAGTCATGATCAAGTAATGCTTTCTCCAATCCCCATTAATTTTATTTAATAAGGTATATAAGCACTCACTTTGCGCTGGGCACTGTTTTAAGAACTTTACAAGTATGAACTCATGTAGGCTTCGTGACATGCCTATGAGCTAAGCGCTTAAATGTCATCATTATTTTATGGATCTAGAGATTGTGGCCATGGGAGGTGAGATAACTTACCTGAAGTTGCTCAGCTTCCACATGGGATTCCAACCCAGGTGGCCTGGCTCAAGCCCATGGTCCCTCTCAGAGATTCCATCCCCAAGTCGTGGATGTAAAGTGCACAGATTACATTGTGTTCCCTGGAGACAAACTCAAGATGGGCCTAGGTAGTCCTTGGCTATCTGTCTTTTTCAGGGTCTGTCCCTGTCTCTATTGCCTTAAATCTTTACTCTTGATATTTGACCATCCCCTGCTTTGATCTGGGGATGTCTGGTCTGCATTTATGTCCTGACTTTCTGGTTCTTGTCTGTGGGCCTGATTGGGTGACAGGACTCACTTGGTGTCTTCGTTCTTATCTGCTCACCTGGTGCCTCTGTTTTATGCAGACAGATGTGATTCCTCGTACACAGTTCTCATGGTCACTTATCTCTGGCATCTTTCTCCTGATCACCATCTTAGGCCTCCATCACCCGCCTGCAGATAGCAATATAACCAGATATCTATGATAGTGGGGTTAAGGAAGGCATGATATCTATGATAGTGGGGTTAAGGAAGGCATGAGCGAATAAATGAGAAATACACTAACCTCTGCTGTGTGCCAAGACCCCACACCTGCTCTCCTGTGGCTTGCTCCCTCTTGAGACAATCATCCAAACACATTAATTCCTGAAAGAAGCAGCAGCCAGGACTTCATTACTTAAGGGAGAAAACACGAAAGGCTAAAAGTGGCTCTTTCTTTGATCCATCAAATGTTGTTTCCGTGCAGAGTACAAACTCATTCCAGCTGGAAGGATATCCTTCCAGATATCCTTGATATCTCAAAAACTTTGGGCAAGCCCTGGTGGAGAAAAAGTGCTGAGAAGACATTAGAAGAAGTGAATAAAATAAAGAAAAATTTTAAAAGCACATAAAAATGATATGTCTGTAGCCAAAGACTAGAAAAGAATATGAAAAGGCTTAAACAGCTTATTATTTAGGTTATTGAAATTTGAATTCTTGTAAGTACTTACTAATGGTTTTGTGTGTGTGTGTGTACGTATGTGTGCACACGTGGAGAATAACACAAGAGGAAAACAAAGATTGTACCACTATCCCAGGTTGATCTCAAATGAAATTGCCCAGTTGCTGCCCAAGTCCTAACCTCAGCCTCACAGTGGCAGAAGTAGTCAATACCAAGTCGATACAGTTTCATAATTGGGTAAGCATTGCACTTTGGTTCAAGGTTAGCCTCCTGTGATGGCATATGGGTGGTATTTGGCATTTGAAGAGCAGCTGAGTCAACAGTACATCTGGCTGTTATACACCTGTCAGAATGGCTGCAATAGAAGAAAAGCAAAACCACTCAAGAAGAAAAAAAAAGCTTATTCCAAAGTAGTGACATGAATTATATTCATATTGCAGTAGTATTCAATGAGCATGCTCCCTGTGCAGAGTTTCTTATTTATTTTTGCTGAATCTAATGTCTAGTATTTCTTAATAGTAAGGGTCAATAATATGTGATAGATGAATAATCCTACATATATCCATTTGGGAATGTTTTTGACTTGGTATTTAGTTATGTTCATACATAATTAACCCACATTATCTAAATCATATAAATATGGATTTTTGCTTTATAAAAGGAGAAATAACCTATACAGAAAGGATCTTGAGATACGGATAAGGTATGGGTGTCAAGTATTTGGTTTGGGAGGTGCTCTCTGGAAACACCAGTAGAGAAGAGGAGAATAAATCCATTCCACAGGGCACTGATGAATGGGGCTGTTGCCTGGACCACATGACCAGTGTCCACATGGATAACATGACCTAAAGTTGACCGACCTGAGGAGCACAGATGGGAGAGTACCCACCAACTTTCATTCATCACCGGCTAAAGGCTGGTCCTGGGGACGTCAATGCCCAGCACTTTTAGCCTGCCCTCACCTGAAGGATGCCACCAACAAGAAATCTTTAGCAGGAATGCTGAGTGTCAAGGTTATATGGATAGAGCACCAACAAGCACATTAAGTAATTTGCTACCATTTCTTTTGGTATTTACATCAGAAAGTCCTCTGTACTTTTGTCTAATCTATAACTTCATCATGGAACACCATCATTTCCTCTGTTAATTTGTAAGCATCATTGCTAGTGTAGCCTACCACATGGTAAATACTCAGTGAGTAGGCTTTAAATAAACAACCTGTCATTCATAGCCCAGTTCAATCTCACGTCCTTCAAGAAACACTCTCTCATCTCCCGCTCTGGTCCCAGAACATTTTTCACTTCAACTTTGGCTGTTATGTTCTTCCTCTTTGTTAAGGAATGGCCTGCCTACCCTTGACTTTGAAGTTGGCTTAGCAGTGAAGGTCTGGTCAATATGTGTGGATGAGCTTTAGCAGTTCTTGCCATCATCCATAACTGGGTGGGTCAGTCTGATCTTCAGGTGTGGCATTGGGAAGCCTCTTGCTGTTGTGTTCATGCAGCTAAGCCATGCTGTTCAAGTTCAATGTCAGCAGTGACAAAGTCAATATCGATCTGTGTGACTTCTTTGTTTATGTCAATCAGCTCTGATCTCAGGCAGAGAAAAGGGTTCTTATCTATTGTGCCCATCTCAAGTTCTTTCCCACACAATGCAGGAACATCAAGCTTACAAATCAACATAGACAGGAAGGCTTCCACTGTCTACCACATTTAGGGCTCTTGTGCATAATAATGCCTGCCAAAGGTGACCTCAGAATAAACTAACAGCAGAGGAAGAAACAAAACACCATGAGGGAGGGTCCACATGTGCCTCAAAGGAGAGAATTTACTTCCATGGTGTTAAGGATGTCTCAATCCATTTTGTGCTGGTACTGTAGCAAAATACCACAAACTGGGTAATTTATAATGAACAGAAATTTGTTGACTTTCAGTTCTGTTGATTGGGAAGTCTAATAACAATGCTCTGACACCTGGCAGGGTACTTCTTGCTATGACATGTGGCAGAAAGTCTAAGAGGTAGAACAAGGCGAGAAGGGTCAAACATACTTATTATAATGGAGGCAATCCCACCCCAAACAGTAGGACTCTCAGGGCTTCATCACTGAATGGCCCACCTGTTAATACTGTTACAATGGCAATTAAAATTTAATGTGAGGTTGGGGAAACATTCAAACCATCACAAGAGAGAATGGAAAAATCTAAATGTGATATGTTTGAGCCTTCAATTTGAAGATTCCTCTTTTTCTATAATCCTAATACATTTCTCCACACAAAAGACAGAATGACATTTTCAAAAATATTTATCAGGTGCCTCCCATAACCCAGCCCTCCTCCTGCCTAATTCCCTGCAAAGATTTTAAATCACTCTTTTTGTACCGGGGATTGAACTCAGGGGCACTTGAACACTGAGCCATGAGTTGCTTAGCACCTCGCTTTTGCTGAGGCTGGCTTTCCTCCTGTCTCAGCCTCCCAAGCCTCTGGGATTACAAGCGTGAGCCACCACACCTGGCTCCAATCTCTCTTAAACATCCACTTCCCATAGGGATGGACGGTGCTGTGAGTAGGGTCTGTTCACTGCTCACAGATGCAGCCCTTCCTTGGTTAAAGGGATCCACATCAGTTGGGAGACTGAACTTCCCAGGGTGGCTGGCAGCTATTGACTGATGATATGAGTATCCAAAAGACTGGTGCCCAGTGGGAAGCCTCTTCACATTCTCCTGGATTATTGCAATAAAAAAGACAGTAACAAGTGTTGGCAAGGATAAGAAGAAGCTGGGACCTCCCTTGATTGCTCATGGAAGTATAAAACAGGACAGTCACTGTGGAAAACAATTTGGCAGCGTCTCAAAAACTTAAATATAGAATTACCCTACAAGTCGGCAATTCCACTCCTTTGGATATATCCGAGAAAGTTGAAAACAAGTGTTCAGACAAAAACTTGGACACAAATATTCACAGAAACACTAATTATCAGATGGAAACAACCTAAAGATCCCTCAACTAATGAACAGGTAAACCACACAGAGTACACGTATCCAATGGAATATTTTACAGTCATAAAAAGGAATGAGGTGTTCTGGAACAACATGGATGAATGTTAAAAACATTATTCTGAGTAAAAGAAGCCAAACACAAAAGTCCACATATTATATTATTGCTATACATGAAATATCCAGAAGAGATAAATCTACAGAGACAGAGAACAACAGAGCCTGGGGAGAGTGAGGAATGAGATTGACCACTTATAGGAACAGGGTTTCCTTTGAGGTTCTAGAATGAGTGGTAATGACTGCACAACATTGTGGTACTGAATTGTACACCTTAAAATGGTTAAAATGATACATTTTATGTTATGTATATTTTATCACAATTTTTTTTTTTGGTACCAGGGATTGAACTCAGGGGCGCTCAACCACTGAGCCACTTCCTCAGCCCTATTTTGTGTTTTATTTAGAGACAGGGTCTCACTGAGTTGCTTAGTGTCTCCCTGTTGCTAAGGCTGGGCTTTGAACTCACAATTCTGTCTCCTAAAGTGCTGGGACTACAGGTGTGTGCCACTGCACCTGGCTTATCACAATTTTTAACAAGGGTTAGTGCCTCACCTCAAAGCGAAGACATTTCTGTGGTACACCATGTGCTCCAGGGGCCCCCACAGGCCAAGCCAACTTCAGACCTTACCTAAGACCCCGTCCCAGCTCAGCTCTCTCCTCTTTCACATCCTGTGTTCCTCACTCCGTTTCAGGTTTTTCCTAAAACCATTTCCTCAACAAAGCAAAGGACATCTTAATCCCTCTGATAGGTTCTTCTATGGAACATAACAATAAATAATTAAATAAGTAAAAAAGTGAATTAGTGAATAAAATGAGTGTGTAAATAGCCAAGCATGGTGGCACACACCTGTAAACCCAGCAGCTTGGGAGACTGAGGCAGGAGGATCATGAGTTCAAAGCCAACCTCAGCAACTTAACAGGCCCTAAGCAACTTAGCAAGACCTTTTCTTTAAATAAAATATTAAGAAGGGCTGAGGATGTGACTGAGTGGGTAAGCGCCCCTGGGTTCAATTCCTCGTATCTCCCTTGCCAAAAAGAAAAAAGAAAAAAAGTAAATAAATTTCGTAAACTCCCAGACCCTCACAGCGTGGAGGCAGGACTCAAACCCAGATAGGCTGGATTACTACATCCACCCTGTAAATACTTGGCCTCCTTCCCTAATGAGTTCACCAAGGAAAACACCATTTTGTCAGACCAAGACCATGGGCCCAAATGATGTTCCCTTAGGGACCATGCCTGTGTCCCTTTTCGTGCCTTCTTCGAGCGTCTGCACCTCATAAATGGAAAGCCTATCTCAGTGGTTCTTTTTCTACAATCCCAAGTCCTGCATAATAATACAAAAGGGAAACATAAAAACAGCCCATCCTCCCAGCCCTGCCATGTAACAGAGAAGTTACTGTACATTGAAATCCAGCTGTCCAAACTGAGATCATTAGAGTCTCCAAGCATATAGAAAGATTGGATTAACTCACTTGTCCTTGCAAAGGCATTAATATTGTTTCATCGCTGAGCAGCTGAAACCCCTGATAAATCTCCATTTAAAGGCAAATTTGTAAATGCCTAAGTGTAGTTAGTCATAATAATAGTGTTGTAATTCGTATTAAACTTGCTCAGAATGGTGGATTATTTATAGCACCATGTTCAATGTTAAACACTTTGAGACATGAATTAAAGACGCTTTGAGTTTGAGGCTTTTTGATAAGAAGGAAAGCCATGGAAATAAAATCGAATTTGGGGGAACTGTGGTAAAAAAAAGGATCAAAATAAATATCTTTTTTTTGGTGTGGGGGAGGGGGTACCAGAGATTGAACCCAGGGGCATTTAACCACTGAGCTACATCCCCAGCCCTTTTTAATATTTTATTTTGAGACAGGAACTGCTAAGTTGCTTAGGGCCTCGCCAAGTTGCTGAGACTGGCTTTGAACTCACGATCCTCTTGCCTCAGCGTCCTGAGCTGCTGGGATTATAGGAGTGTACCATCATGCCCAGTGGAGTCATTTTTAATTCACTTTGTGGATGCTATTCTGGCTAACAAAGGAGAAAGAATATAGATGATTTTCCTGTAATTGCAACTAATAGAAACAACCAGCTATATTCCCATTTGTCATTTCTCCAAAGAGTTAGATTTAAGTGAAAGTTATCTTTTTTGGGTATTGTTATGTAACAAGCCACCATAAAATCTCACTGGCAGTTTGCAATACTTCATTTTTCACTCATGCATCTGTGGTTCAATTGGGGGTCAACTGATACTGTCTGAAGCTAGCTGGACCTGGTTCCAGGTGACCAATCAGTTTCTGGTATGCTCCCCATGTCTGCCACTCCTTGGGGGAAAGCATGGTGATAGGCGTCAAAAGACCAAGCCCAAACACACTGCCACTTTCTACATTTCCACCATGTCCCACCCCAATGTCTCATTAAATGTCACAATAAAAGCCAAGTTTAAGATATGTGGTCTGTCCACAATGGGAACAAGTAAGGCTATAGATATACCAATCTTTTTTGGAAGTCTTAGTGCATTTGGCTGCCATCACCAAATAACATACATTGGGTGGGGAAATTTGTTTCTCATGGTTCTAAAGAGTGGGAAGTACAAGATCAATGCAGATTCAGTGTCTGATCAAGGTCCTCTTTCTCGTGTATAGTTAACCTGTGTTGCTTTGTCCTTTCCCAGTAGAAGGGACAAAGGATCTCTCTCAGATCCCTTTTATTAGGACACAAATTCCAATCTGGAGGTCTCTACCTCCATTACCTCATCACCTTTCTAACAAGAACTTTTGGGGGATTAGAATTTCAACATATGGATTTTGAGGGGACATGAACATTCAGACCACAGCCTGGAGGAATAAGGAAGTAGGACCAATAGTTAAATCTGTCACTGAGGGCCTGAATTCTTCAACTAGTGACATAGCTTTTTTGTTTTGTTTTTTATAGACCCAGAAAATGGTGGAGTGGGGTGAGGACAAAAACTTTATTAGCTAGAGTTTCAGCCTGCCTATTTCTGATAATAACAACATTGGGTATTTTTGAGCCTGCCTATTTCTGATAATAACAACATTGGGTATTTTTCTTTGGGAAACTGACCCTTTCTATACATAATTCAGATAGAGCTGATTTCTCCCTGTCTCTACAAAAAAACAAAAACAAAACAAAACAAAAAACCTGAACCCTAGAACTGGCCAATCATAGTTATTTATCTTCTTTCCATTCTGATTGGCTCAGAGATGAGCAGGTGCCCTAAGACTAACCAATAAAAGCCAAGCCTGGAACTTTTGATACAGCTGTGAGAAAGCAACAAAAAAAAGTCTTTCTGCATATGCATATTATGTTAAAGTTGGGTAGCTATGTCTAGCACATACCATCTCATAAGAGGCCTTTCTTTTGCCATACTAAGTCCTGTTTTTCAAGGACTTTCTAACCTCTTCACCTACATAAACATTACTTTCTAAGAGATGAATCATTTGTCACCTCTAGTCTGGATATTGTCCTATTCTTCCAATCACTGAGTGACTTTATTCCTAAAGTTTTACCTCTTGAACTCTGAAAATTAGGAAATCATTTCAGAAACATCACTATTGTCATAGCAACATTAGTTAAATTAAAATGCTCTACAATTTAAAAATGTCACCTGTTTAAATGGAAGTCAGAAATATTTTTAAAAAATACATTCAGAACCAAACAAAAAGGAGATTGCACAAAACTAAACTAAATGCATGAGTATGAACATTATCTGTGTTTGGAAAATAAATGTGGGATGAAGGATAATAAGAAATACAAATAGGTTGATAAAAAGATTGGGTATTTTTCTTGTAATTGACTTTCCTGCTGCTCCAATTAATAATGAATTTATTATAGTTTTCTGGATGATGTTTTGGAATGCCAAATCTTCTGTCTTAAAACCTCAGGGCAGATAAACATTTTAGGCAATTACAAAACACACACACACACACATACACACACACACACATTTAGAAAATGATGTTCTTGGAGGCCTGCAGGGAGAGATTCACACCATTCTTTACAATTTCATTACAGAAGATGAATAAATGTCTGTCAAATTAACTTTGCTCAATCTCATAAATGGCGGGAGATGCAACAACAAATGCAAATAGAAAGCACAATTTGTTTTCCCTCAGTTGCTTGATGGGAAAGATTTGGTTTTCACCATAAGTAATACAGGGTCCCATCAAAACTTGCTAGCTTTGGATCGAGCTAGCATAATATCCATCCCTAAGGCATCTATATGTGGATAGGAGAGAGAAGAGCCAGAAGGAGATGAGTGGTAAGGACTCTCTATTTTCCTCTAAAACTTCCTAAATCCGTGCCTTCCTTACATGATCTGGAAAGCCCAATATCCAAAGATCACCACTCTAGAACTGTCTGTTTGATCTGCATTCCAGCCACCAAGTTTGTTCCTAAGATACTGTGGTCTAAGTTAGCATAAGCATGATAACCACAGTCATGTTATTTGTTATAACACTAGTGTTGCTACATCAAAGACCATCCCACACCTCAATGGCCTACAGTTAAGCTATACTTCTCAGGCCTGGGATTGAGCTGATCTAGACTAATGAGCTACAGCTCTTGCTCCATGAGCATCTCATCCTCTCCTGCAACCAGTGAGCTACCTGTTGCACTGGTAGAGGTGAAAGGGAGCAAGTGGAAACGGTGAGGTTGACAGTGTACTGCATCACTCTGTCTTGTGCTGACACCAAAGTTAGTCATGTGACCAGACCAAGAGCCCAAACTGGTAAAACATACTCCTCCCCTTGTGTGACAGGAGCTTCCAAGTTGCCCGGCAAAGGACATGCCAAGAAGCATGTAAGTCAAGTTTTCATTGCTGTAACAAAATACCTAAGAAAAACAATTAAAGGGAGAAGAGGTTTATTTTGGCTAATGTTTCAGAGGTTTCAGTCCATAGTCACCTGTCTGCATTGCTTCTGGACCTGTGGTGAGACAGAGCATCATGGTAGGAGAATATGGGGGAGTTAAACAGCCTACCTCATGGTGGACAAGTGAGAGAGTGAGAAGGGGCCAGGGACAAGATACCATACATACATATATACACACACACACACATACATATATAGGTCATGTCCCCATTGACCTTTTTCCTCCAGTTAATTCCCACTGCTTACAGTTTCATCACATCCCAATAGTCATTCAATTATGAAGCTATCTATGGATAATACTTTGATGAATTGGATCCCCATGTCCAAACCCTTCCCAAAGTCCCACCTATGAACGTTACTGTATTAGGGGCCAAGCCTTCAATACATGACCCCTTAGGGGACATTGCAGATCTAAACCACAACAGAGAGAAAAGTAAGCAATTGGAGCTATTGATTCTGATCAACCACATTTATTATTTTTTCATAATTATTCATATACTCATGCATTTGCTAATTCAGTTATAGCTTCACTTATTCAATAAATATTTACGAAGCACGCACCATGTGTTAAGCACAAAGAATCTAAGAGTGTAGGCAGATGAAGTCCTTGTTCTCATAAACACATGCCAACAATAAACAGTTAATAGAGCAATACACAAGTTATAGTGCAATGAGAGAAATAGAGAACATTCTGGTGAAGAATAATGAGATGATGGAAAGGGGGAGGGGCAAATTTAGGAGGAGGAGTCAGGGAAGCTTATTCCCCACCCATTTATTGGCCTAATTCACATATGTAGTCCAGTCATGCAGACCACACCCCGAGTCCTGGAACGCCTGCTGTATGCTACTCTATTTGATGTCGGTTCTGAAACAGTGTCATTCAAGAGAATTCAAAATAGTGAAAGCCCTCATAGCTATCTGAAGCTTTATATTTACAATATGTTTTTCCAACAATGTTGTCCTCTCAGCCTCAGAGTTTCTTGACGACAGGTAGAGTAGGAATTAGGTATCAACATGCGAGATCCAATTCACATTCACACTGTGATGTTATAGAGGAAATGTGGTCCCAGTGAGCGATGGTCCTAATGAGGTTTATCTCCACCCAAACTCATATTGAGGCTGAAATCTTCACTGTAATAATATTATGGTGGGACTTTTAGGGGAGATAATTAGGCCTCTGCACATGACCCTCAGAAGGAATTAATGTAGTTCTCAAAGGAAGGGGTTGTTCCCAGGAAAGCAGGTTATTATAAAAAGGCAAGTACAGCCCCTCCCTGGTCTCTTGCTTCCTATTTGGCTATGTGACATCTCTCTCTCTCTCTAATGCTCTCTCTCTCTCTAATGCCACATGATACCATCTGTCATGCTTCTGGGCCTGTAGTGAGACAGAGCATCATGGTAGGGATCTTGTCAGATGCTGTTTGGACTTTCTAGCCACCTGGGTCTTGAGCCAAATAAACCTCTTTTCTTCATTCTTTACCCAGCATCAGTCATTCTGTTATCACAACACAAAAAGGACTGAGATATAAGGGGACTAAATTTACTCTCCAGGAGACAGGGAAAATAAGACAAGCTAAGATATGAAAAAGGTAGAGAGGGTTTTTTGGGTTGGCAAGAGGTCTGAAAGCTAATGCATCACACACATGGTAGTTGACCTCTAGCTGCCCCTCCCACACAAAGCATTTTGGGGACATAAGGCAGCGTAAAGGAAGAATGGGAGAAGGGTGTGCTTGTTTTGCAAATCAATTCTTAATGATCATTTTTTGTTTTCTATAAAATATATCATAAAATAATTTTATATTTTCCAATAAGGGTAGCAAAATGCATGCAAAGGAATGCTGACTGCCTGGTACAATACAGCTGAAATTCTTAGGTACAGTGAACAGTGAACAAAATAGTATAGGTAGAAATGTATAATTTTTTTCAAAATTAGGAAACATAGTTTCAGACAAGTGAAATGCTGGAGTCAAGGTCATCTGAGCCGGGAACCTGAGTTCCTTGTCTCTTCTTTCAGGTTGAGAATCTTCCATTCCACCAGAGACGTAGAGAGGGAATCAAGACAAATTACTTCAAAGGTTGAATATCTATTTTTTTTCCTACGTGTTTGAAGATTAGAAGTGTCAGAAATGTTTTGTCCCCTCTCCCATCCCTGGGAGATTTTGTATGTGATTTTATTATTTTATTTATACCATTTTCAAATTACAATTCCCTTTTCTTCTTTGCCTCCTAAAAAGAGTAGGCAGAATTCAACTGATATTGACTTTCACTAAGACAAATTCTAGATTTATTGACCTGAGAAATAAATATTAATAGAGGTTAAATTGGGGTCAATTTTTACTCCAAGAGATGATAAATCTTGATATATTTCCCATGGTTGGATGGTCAATATGCTTCCTGTGCCATCCATGTGCTCCTGAGGCAAAGGACAACCAGCAAGATGGACCTCAGAGGAGTAACGCCTCCCTTACCTGCTCTCTGTGTCCTGAGTACTTATAACACACAAATCTCCTTGAACCCAGTTTATTGTAATAAAGGTCTCCCCACAGCTCAAGTCAAATCACCTCTATAAAAAAATAACGAGCTTCTTTCATATTTCAGCAACCATTTTTAGGCCTTTCTTTTTACACATGCATGTATGTGCTCACCCAGACACATGCCTCCTCCTCTCCATATCATCCACCAGAGGAAAGAAAGGAATAGAACGTTTGTGGGTAACCCTAGGACATCACTTAAGGACTTTTGGTTTGCTCAGCCACTGAGACTCTGAGGACAACATTGTCTCCCTCCCTCTATCCACCTATTTTTGTTTTGCGATTAAAAGAAGGGTGATGGCTAATTCATTCAACAAATATTGACTTCCTGGTACTTCCTCCTGCCTCCCAGTTTACATATGCCAAACACTCTTTTAAAAGGTTTTTATATATTAATTCCTTTATTACGCTCCATCATCCCACGAGGTAGGCACCACTGTTGTGTCACCTTATGTCCATGATTTGAGGAAACTGAGACGCAAAGAAACTTGTTCAAGATCACACAGCTAAGATCTGAACCGTGGTAGTCAGGCTTCCATGTCTACACTGACCCCAACTACGTCCCAGGACCTATTTCATGATGCTTGGTTCTGAGAGTATAGCAGAGTGGGACATTCTGTATATGTGCTTATATTCACACATGAAACTTTATGCATTGAGTAAAGATGAGAAATATCTATGAAGCTCATACTGTCAGTATGTATGGTGTGGCTGGAAGACATAGGTCACTGGAGGTGTGTCTTCGGAATTTATTTTTATCCCTCGTGAGTGGAGTTCTTTCTGTGCTCCCTGCCTGTTGCATCCTTAGCTACTTTCCTCTGCCATTTTCTTCCACCTCGAGGTTCTGCCTCACCTTGGGCCCAGACCTATGAAGTCAGCCAACCATGGACTGAACCTCTAAACCATGAGCCAAAATAAACTTTTCCTCCTCTCCATTGTTTTTCTCAGGTCTTTTGGTCACAGGGATGGAAAAACTGACTAAAACAGACCTTCATAGTTTACTTTATTATGAAATAATATCTATACCTTTACCATGAAAATTATTGTGAGATTATGTTTACTATAATGTCTGACTCCAACATATCCCCCATGGAGGGGGGATGATGTTCTACTAACCAGAACTTCCATTATATTGGGCTAATGTTCTATAGATTAAAATTATAGTCAATTCAAATAAGAGGTTGAGATTCCTTTTTCCATCTGGAATAATTTGAGGCTTTGAATTTAAGTATAGTTATGCAAAGGATCTATGTGTAACCATGCATAGTAAATGTGTGGATATATGCCCATACTAATAAGTGGAGGTTTATCTCAAGGCCAGCTGTTATCCAAATAGGCACATTGTATATATACCTTGAGGTAGGTTCTTATCACCAATCTGTGCACTGCAAAGGCAAGGCATAAGAAATTAGGGGCCATGTAGAATAATAACAATGCACCTTTATTTCTTGCTCTCTGAGTCATTAAAGGATGCTCACAGTATGTTTCAAGGTAGTTTGGTGAGTTCTATGAATCTAATTTTTTAGAAAAATTATTTGTTTCTGGGTGCTGTAGTGTATACCGGCAATCCCAGTGTCTTAGGAGGCTGAGGCAGAAGGATAGCAAGTTTAAAGGCAGCCTCAGCAATTCAGTGAGGCCCTAAACAACTTAACGAGACTCTGTCTCAAAACAGAAACATTAAAAAGGACTGGGGATATGGCTCAGAGGTTAAGCACCCCTGGGTTCAATCCCTGGTACAAAAAAAAAGTATTTGCTTAAAGTATATATGTGAATTCTCAATTTACTAAAATATTAATTAATTAATATTAATGATGTTAACATTTTGGGAACAGTGGGAGAAGAAACTGGTGAACCTGGCAATGCAGACTCCAAGTGGGAAAATAATTCAATGAAGAGAAAAGTGCAGTGTTGTGAAGCAACCAGAGAAGGTGGAACGTAACCCGGTTTTAAATCTGAGGTAGAATTGAGAGAAAAGACTGGAAAAACACCACGAAAGAAGACCCCCACATTTGATAGCTTAAAGACAACATATTTATTCTCTCACATAAAAGTCCACAGAATTGCTGAACATCTCATATCATGAGCAGCTCTGCTCCACACAGTCACTCTGGGGCCCAGGTTTCTTCCACTTTGACTCCACCACATACTAGGGCAAAGCTTCTTCAAGAGTGGTCCCTGGGGACTTGCTAGAAATGAGTCTAGGTAGCAAGTCTATCTGTTATAGGGCTGAGATTCCAGAACACATGCTTTTAAAGATAGAGGGTAAAAAAGAAATACACTGGTCTTTCTTAGGTGGTTGTGTGAATCAGCACAAGAGCAACGGCTTTGGAAACATAGGTTTAAATTCCAACTCTCCCATGGTACCATCCTTAATGCTATTGGTAAAATGTTACTTGTCATATTCCTATCTTCACCTAGTATGTTGATTTTTTATTTATTAAAGTAAGGAATATAAGATAAAATACATAATAAGAGCTTAATGAAATGTACCTATGCTCATGGAACACTCTCTAATGGCCAAGCACTCTGCTAGATACCTTACATACTTTGTTCCATAAATTTATGCAATGATACTGTAATGGTGATGTGATCATGTCTATTTTACAAATGATGAAAACAAAGCTCAAAGGGTATCTTGTTGAACATCACAGGAATACAACCAGATCTATCATGCTACAAATTGTATATCTTCCCCATCTTGTTTTTATATCTCTCTTGTGTTTTGGAGTCAATGCCCACAACCAAGCCTTGCGAGCTCCATCTACCTTTGGCCATCAACTCAACAAAGCAGTGCATTGGTTCCTTAGGGATACTTTCAAAGGATTTGTGGACTTAGATGCAATGTCCCAACTATTTTACTTTCAGTAGAAGTTCCTGATGCTGCCACCATGCCCCAGTCTACAACATGAGCTAACCATTTGAGCCACAGAATTTCCCAGGAGACCTCTCACCTCCAAATCCCATGAGCTTACCAAATTTCATTGCTCTTTGACCTCCCAGATACAAGATCATAGGAAGCTCTTGAGTCCTCAGAAATGTATCAAGTTCAGAGCTATTCCTAGTGTTAAGACAAAGAACACCAAATTACATTCCTGTAGCTTTATACAAAATTCTAAATAATCTCATGGTGAAGTGATGCTCTCTTAACAAGCAATGGTTTTGCCTTCAGTGAGGCCAGAAACACATGCACACATGTCCTTATTGTTGAACAACTCCTGGAAATCTTCATATTAACTTGTGCTGTTTTCATTTCAGTGCCAGTGCTGGTTGGTGCATTGTATGATACTTTTTAGTCACAGTTTAATAAGGAGTGTTGTTCCTCTTTTATAAGATATTAGCAAAGATCATACCATGAAAGTTCCCTCTGTCACACCCCAGCTCATACCTTCGCCCATTATGGCCATCAATAGTTTTTAGGAGAAAACTGCCAATCACGTAAGCCTATGTGAAGATGGCTGGCATGGCATAAGAATTCACTGGGTAATAGCTCAACTATTTCACAGCATCTTTTCATATAATCTTCTATTTCAAAAGCCCATCAAATCATACCCATAAATGTCTAGGGGTTCTAAAGTAAGAAATAAAGTCATGCTTACACACAGAAGGGTGAGGTACACACCAGAATGCTCATTTGCTCTGTAAGAATGTTAAACATTTCTTCATTATTTGATACGTACTTGTTGAGTATCTGCCTACAATCAACAAGAAGGTACCATGCTGGGCACCACAGTCACAAGAGAAAACAAAATAGACACTGTTATTACCTTCGCTAGGGGAGTTTGCCATATTAGTCAAATGGCCCCACAAACAGAACTCTACCAATGACAGGTGCCATTGCAGAAAGTTTTGTGTTGCCAAAATAGCAAAATAATAAAGGAGTATGGCTCAGTCAGGCAAGTCAGGGAAGGCTGTTTTGAGCAAATGACCTTGGAGCTAAAATCTGAAAGGAGAGTTAACTCAGTGAAGAGAAGGAGGGAAGGGAAGAACATTGTAAGCAGAAAGAATATCACTGCAAAGCCTATTTTTTTTTAATATTCAAAAATTTGGAAATAAGGCAAAGGATAGCTGGTTGGCTTTCAAAGTTACAATGGACTGTTGTCAGAAAGGCCTGGCAGAGGATTGTTTAATTTTCCAGGGAAAATCCAGCAAACTTTTCTATAAGGGCCCAGGTAATAAATATTTTGAGCTTTGTTTTAAAATTGGGCCATTTATAGTGTCATATATTCTTTTTTGTTTGGAAGAATGGCTTCTACAAACCTTTAAAAATTAAAAAAATTTAAAAAATAAACTTCATCCTCAAACTATACAAAAGCAAGCCACAGGTGTACTTGGAATAGGGATCATAGTTTGCCAACCCCTGTTCTAAGCAACCCTACTTTTGTTTGCCATATTCTTTACTATTGATTAGGGCCCAGACTCTGGAAAGTTACAGTTCACTTGGGGATGTTTTTGTCTGGGCCAGATGCAAATGATTTCTGCTGGTAGGAAAAATAATTCAAGGTTACAGTTTCATTGTGCTATGTCCATTAACCACTTTTGTATCTAAACTAGCAATCTTATTCCAACTTTCTTTTTCCAATGCTGATAAATGCTTAATTCCCAGACTCCCTATCTTGTTGGTTCTCTCAGTAATGAATTAAGTAAATCTTTATTTAACTTTGTACAAGAACCTTGTTCATAACTTTTAAAAAAGTATGCCTGTCGGGCTCCATAGTAATTGGAGTTTGTCCTACACAGGGCATTGAAAAAGTGTGGAAAGGGCATGTGATATGGAGCTAGGGATGGATGGGTGGGTAAGTCAGGCCTCCTTGGCATATTGAGAAAGGTTATGTTGAACCTGAAAGCACTAGAAGTCATTGAAATAATTGTGTGAGCACATACGTGCATTCAGGTGGGGAGGTGTTAGCAGGTCATGTGGTCTTTTTACCCCCTGAACAGAGAACAGACTGGTGATGTGCAGGATGGAGGGGGTCCAACTATTAGAAGCCTATTGCCGTGGCCCAGGGACATCATGGTAACTTGATAAGATATTGAGAGTGGAGGAAAGGATCAGATCTGAATCATACTTAAGATTGTTTCTGGAGCACTCACAAGGAGAGGGGTTGTCAAAGATATTTGGTCATAGTTTTCAAACTCGATATGTTTTAATTCATCCCAATGCATTTTAATTAATTTAGTATAAAAATGACCATAACAGAGACTTAAAAACACTTGGAGAACTGTAGCTTGTTCATTTCCTCTCTCTTAATGTATATATGTCAAAATATGAAAGCTCTGTTGTATTTGGGAGACTTCTTGGTGAGTTTAAGGGGAGTGTTTGTATCAATTCAACATTTATTGGCATTGGTTTGAGACTCTCAGAGAGTATCATTTGCAGCAATGACTGGCATTCCTAAGGAACTGAAAGTCAAAATGCTCAGCATTTATCCCTACAGTGTATATGCATGTCTTTGTAACATAAATTACACTCTCAGAGCCTCTCGTTCGAAGCTGTGCTTGCTGCTCAGGCTTTTAGGAGTGAAACACTTTTTTTCTTCAGATGTGTTAGCATCCTCCAGTGATTTGTAGTCTCATCCTGCTGCTCAGGAACCTTTTTGCAGGTGACTTTGACTCTCTCTCTGTGCTCTGGTTCCAGAAGGCATGCTTCCTTTCTTCATGTTGCTACGTGACCACCTCAATGCAGTCCCCAAAGTAGTGCTTGTTTCAAGCACTGTTAAAACTGACATTACTATTGGAGCACACTGAACTCTCCAGGCAAAATGTCTTTAGCAAATTATGAAATGCTTCTAGTAGATAAAGCATATTTTAATGAATGAAGAGGTTAGTATTTCATAAACTGAAGAAAAGTATAAACTGACTTCCACTATCAACAGTTTAAAATCAATTTGGAGGCATTTGGAAAGCATTTTAAAGAGCAACTAGACATCAATAAAATTTAATTAATTGGTTCTATGGATGCACATGTAAATTGGGTGTTAATTATGCTAGCAATGCTCTTCCATTAAAAATTAAGCTCATGATTAGTAACAGAGAAAAACAAGCCATCATTCTATAAACAAGTCTCATTCCCTTGTATTTGAACTCAACCTTTCAGTAATTAAATCATAACTCTGCATTTATTCAGATGAATCTGAACCCTGATGGATGGATGGCGAGTTAGCCAAGTGATCTTCACCGGGCTATTCCATAAAAGCAATTGATAACTGGTGGGGATAAGTTGTGTGCAGTTAGACTGACCTTTAATACAGAATGATTGAATTATTGAAACTTCTCTCTTATCTAATTGACACCAAATAAAAGAATGATCAACAATTGCAAGAGAAATAGTGAAGATTAGTGAGCATGTCAGAGCTGATAACATTTGAAGATGGAAGGTTTAGAATGTGAGTTTACAAGCTGAAGAATCTGTGTCCTTTCTGCACCCCTTCTCCCCTCTTCTATCCCCACTCACCATACCAAAATGAAGTTCTTGGGTTTGGAGATTAACATGCAATGAGTTTTGTTTTGTTTTGTTTTTTAAAGACATGTGGTAGCTAGGTTATCACTCTTTTGGATTTCCCACTATATTCTTGGACTCCTTGGGTATCAAAATCTAATCCGGACCCAGAGCTAGGATCAACTCTCAATGGATTCTCTTAATTGGCAAAGAGTTAGAGCTATACTTTAGAATTAGAAATAGAATAAAATACTTGAAACACTACTCACACCACTTGGTTTCCTTTTCCCAATAGGCTTTTCCAAGGGAAATTGAGTCCATATGCTTCTGATCCATCTTCTCAAAAACCATCAAGATGCTGTTTTATTAGAGCTATTTGATGGGGCATTTTATCTATTTCAATGAGCCCTTTGATGTCCCTTTTCTTAGTCACGGAAAATTGGGTTTGCAGAAAAGCCAAAGATAAACCCTCTCCCTCCCCACACCCAACAAGAGTGGAAAAAAAATAAAGGAAATACTTGTAAGCCACAGAAAAGTTAGGGAGTCTGTTCAGGGCTTTTCCTCACTGACTAAATTACAATGTCTTGGTAAGGAAAGGAGACATCAGAAGAGCTTCAGCAACGAGGTTCTGCTTTAGGTTGTCTTTTAAGAAGGTCCTTATTTTTGTTCGAGACTGGTCTCTCCCATCTATTTCTTCTTTCCAAATATTTTCATGAGGGGAGGGGGTTAGGCGGTAGGATGAAGAGTCACATGCACAGAAAAATATTTAAAGAAGAAGAGATGTGTGACAAAAGGCTGATTTTTGAACTTCTGCTTTTCACTCTACCTTACTTCTCTTGGCCTGTCGGGAGATCCAAAAGAATCTTTTGTTGTTCATGAAAATTTGAATTAAAATCTTGACCATCCATTGTAGAGACGTATGTACATACGTATGAGTACCCAGCAAGAAACATACGTATGAGTACCCAGCAAGCTGATGAAAAATGGCATCTTCTAATCAAGAAGATCATGTCATCACATTTGGAAAATCTGTTTCACATTTTTTATTGGCGCATTATAATTGTACATAATGGTGTGATCTGCTGTTTTCATATTCATACATGCACAAAATATAATAATGTAATTTGGCTGATACCACTCTTTATTGCTTCCCCCTCCCTCCTCTCTTCCTTCTCTTGGTCCCCTTTGATTTTCATGAGATTTCCCCCGCATTTTTTTTCCCTCTCTCTAGTTTCCTCATATGAGAGAAAACATGGGACTTTTGACCTTTAGAGTTCACCTTATTTCACATAGCATAATGGTCTTGAGCTCCATCCATTTTCCTGAAAATGATATAATTTCTTTTACCTTATGGCAGAATAAAACTCCACTGTGTATATATACCACATATTATTTTTCCATTGATGGACACCTAGGCTGGTTCCATAGTTTGACTATTGTGAACTGTGCTGTTATAAATATGGCTATGCATGTGCTCATACATAGCCTGCGACTGAGTCCTCGTCAATACGATGTGGGCAGAAGCACACAGGCCACTTCTCGACATGGCCCATGAAACTACCTACTGCAAACTTTCATTCTCGTTTACCTCACTGTTAACGGAGAAGACTGCAAGGACAGAGGGGAGGGGAACCCAGAGAGGGAAAGGGCATAGGTCCCCAAATGACCACATGGAGCAGAGCTCTAACCCCATCACCAACCCCATGAGATTGTAACATTAGCAAGACACAAACACTTAGGTTTTAAGCCACAGGCATTGGATGGTAGAGTGGTATATAGCAGTTAGTTAATCTGTCTTGTACAATATATAATTATTGCCCAAATCTTTAAAGTAGATAATTCCATTTTTCCAACCACACTAAGCCTGACTTGCTGCAGACAGTAAAGATGTTTACTGATGATGATTTGAGGGCCTTTAGGAAACCCTTATCATGTCCCCTGCATCTTTCTAACTGACAACCCACTAAGATCCCATAATTAGAGTTGTCACTTTGGAGTAAGGAATATTTGGTATTAATATACTTCAAAGGACCAATATGTTAAAGAGTTCCATCCTATGCCTTCCTCTGATGGCTTTCCACAATGGTGAGTTTTATACATTTTCCCATAGTACTTTGCGACCAAGGAAGAGCATTTGGGGAGGGGAGCTGTCATCAAGCATTCAGTCTAAGCTCACATATCAGCTTACATTCCTAATGATGAGAGCGTTATCTTTGGAAATTTCGAGTTATCAATGGAATCAGGAGGGCCCATCAATTGGAAAAGAGGAGTTTTAAGCATTCACCACGCATGAGATTCTTCATGTGCGTAATCCCATTTAATTCTCACAACATTCTTATAAGATAAGGACAAATTATAGCAACTTTCACAGTTGGAGAAAATGGGGGTATGGGTTGGAGAAGCCCTTTTAAAACTTTTCCACCTCTTGCCCAGGCCAGGAATTTAAACTCTAGGCTTTCTGGTTTGAGGCCCTGCCTTTGGGAAGAGAAGTTATCCCTCCTTATGAAATACTGAATAATGACCTTCTGCTATCTAGGAAAGGGAGTTGGAGAAGGGATGTGGAAATAGTGGGAAAGAAAGGCGTCTGGGTAGGAGGAAGGTAATGAGTGTGTGATAAGTCAGACAGTGCCAAGAGAGAAAAATGCCCCAGGCTGCAAAATCAGTTCTGGACACCTTCACAGGGTATCTGATGTTATATGGGTTTCTGAGCATCTCTGTGGCCCATCAGAGAATCTTTCTCTCTTCCTCAAGGCAGCTGCCCATGCCAAGGAGGATAACAACAGGTCTCCCCTTTGCACCCGTTGTACAGAGCCCACAATTCCTCGTTAGCTCCTGTCAGTCCTGGGTGTGCCGCCTTCCCCAGTGGCTCCCAGTTCACAGAGGGTAGACTGAGAGCACAGGGATGTCAATTTTGCTTGAACTGCACAATCACCACTGACATTTCGTTAAACACCCTACGAACTTCTCCAGCCTGAAGTCACAGCAACTTGTGCCCTTGAAAACTGAACAGAAAACAACCGTATTGATTTTCTACTATCAACAAGAAAAAGACAATTTCTCTGTGCTGAGAATGTTCGGAATGCATTTCACACCACATGTTCTTAGCAGTCCACCTCCTCCTGATATGGAGTTGGGCCTCTTTAACCCCCTACTGCTTCGGGCTCTGCTAGAATTAACCCTAAAGTGCCAGCTCCATCCCAAGCCTTCCCAGTTTCTGGATAGATGTAAGTGTAAATAGTGCGGCTGAACTGACAGCCTGATTAAGTGGAGAATTGTGATCACTTAAAAATTACAATGCAGCTCAGGCCTGGGGTGACTGGGTTGGGAGTCATGGGCCATAGGAATTTCTTTTAGTAAAATTATCTTTTAAAAGATCATACCAGGGGCGTTGGGTTGTAGCTCAGTGGTAGAGTACTTGCCCACACATGCAAGAGGTCCTGAGTTCAATTCTCAACACTGAAGAAATAAAAAACATACCTTTTTGCTTTTTTAAAAAGCATTATTCACATCCATTTGGGGTTTTGGAGCTACGTAAGCATATATATATATATATATATATACATTGACCAAATTGAAGCATCAGATCATCAGTCAGTAAATATTACCATGTATGCAATCATTTCAAGTCAATGCCCAAGATCTCATTGCAGAGTTGCTCCAAATTATCAGATATTTATTTTCTGTTTCAACCTGGGTTGCATCTCAGGCATTTCTGAGTATTTCCATTGTTGACATTGCAAGTGTAACAAAAAGCAAGTGTAAGAAACTGAAAGAAAGAGATACAAGAACCTTGAAATAGCAAGCCTGACCCTCTAGGGGAACTGTCTTGTCAAAATCAGTCAATATTTATGCCTAGCAACCTTGACAATATCCTTTTAATTAAAATCAATGGAGAAATAAAACATGCATTAGAATGCACTTGGGATCGCTCACCTTGGGTGACAGAGAAGACTCCGACATTATACACAGTGTGATTACGACAAGACACGTGGCCCTGTGTTGGGACCTGGCTTCTGGTGTTTGCATCTGGGTTTCTTTTCTCAGTGATCTCTTCCTTCGTTGCTACCATTTTCTTCTTGTTTCTCCTTCTTTCCTCTGTACAGCCATCTTGAAATGCATACTTGAAAAAAAAACTCTCAAAAATGCAAATAACATTTTTATCAAGAGCACAGTATAAGTTAGATTTATGGAGAAAGTGAAAACTCAGGAGAGGACCGCAGAGTTTAGACATCGGTATCACTGGGGAAACTGTCCAAGTCCAACCATCTTGGGTTGTTGTGGGGGAAGTTATGGATGACATCTTTAAGTCTCAGCCACATCTGCTATAAAATGAGATGAGCAGATTCAATTCTGAAATTTTTTTCTGTCTTTGAACACTCTATTAGACCAGCAGTGTTAAAAAGAATACTCACTGCAACTCATTGAAAATTCCCATTAATAATTTATTTAACCTTTAACACAAACCTATGAGACAAAATGCATTATTCTTTCCATTTTATGGATGAGGAAACTGAAGATGGAGACATGGAGTCACTCTCCAATGTCACTCAGTTGACAGACGTCTGGGTTTATCCAAAGGCCACGTACTTCTTTGTCCTACCCCACCTTCCTTGTGGAAAGTGGAAGGGTTTAGGTCTGGGAAGAGCCACCTGCATCACCTCTGTTGACTTTGCAGCATCTTCTGCCTTACCACACTGCTGGCAGGCTTCTTAGAGCTCATATACCTTGAGGAGCTTCATTTAACCTCAGACCACATCCATTGGTTCAGAGTTCACCAAACCTGGACCAAGACAACTTTTCCTATACATCCTGATCTGATTTCAAAGGCTCTGATGCAGTGAGGCTTAACAATGACAAGTTAAGTTGCCCAAGAATAGAAGGCAGTTTAACACTATCCTCTCTAGCCAGGGCCAGGCAGATTAACCATCAGATATCAGAGTTTATAAAACCCAAGCATCACAAAGGTATTTGTGTTTGTTTGCTTTTCTCATGTGGCTGAGGTCCTCTCAGATTGCAGAGCACTGTCTCTCTAGGGCTTACAACATGACTGTTGTGTTGTTAAAAGCTTCCCTTCCTTATCTCACTTCCTAATCTCCAAAGAGGGATTTGAGCGCCTTCAACACTGGGCTTTTCCTGTTCGAGGATCTGCTAGTTCTGGTCTAATTAATGGAAAAGGCCTGAAGATGAGTTCCTTCAAAAAATATGGAATGTTCTAATCAGACCAAGAAGCAAAAAGCTCGACCTCTAGGTCAGGGGGCACTTTCAAATAATACAATGGCTTCAACTATTACTGTCATTTTACATTACTGCAAAAGGGTGAGAAAGTGGGTTAAAGTGGGTCTAAAGGGGCAAAAGGATGCTCATTTTTTTTCCGTTATGGGAATGATCAGTTAAAGGACATTCTCATGGATCACCAACGTCTTCAAAATCCAGCTCTGCCTGTAAGCAATTTTTAACTTGCCAGTTTCTATTATGGGATATCCTTTCACCAGCTCCCTCTTCTCTGTGGCTTTCTGTGCCTCAATCTGCTGAGGGGCCTACACTGAATTCATTGTTTCCCCCACTTAGCATCAACTCCTAATCCCTACATCATTGCTCACTTTTGAGTATTTATGTAGATTATAAAACATTTGAAATACATTTTTGTAAAGTTTGGGAAATTGTTCCTGCAGAGAAGATTGGGCAGACATACTTTTCCCTATTCCTCCTGTTGGTAGGTGCATCTAAAGAATCTTTGGGCATTGTATACAAAACCAACATGAGAAGTGTGTAAAATATGAAGAAAAAAAAACAGACTAGACACTTTAGGACCCACGGAACAACATGGTGGCCTTCTTTTTGTCCCATGTATTTCAAACTCAAAGCTAAAGTAGTCATCAAACTGGAATGGCAAGGGACATGGATCTTAAAAAATAAATAAATAAGATAAAAAATTCCTGCTACTTCTAGTCAGAGGATTAGGAAAAGTGGCAATCCAAGAGATAAGAACTTTTAAATAATAATCACTGTACTCCATTAAATACCACAAAAATAGTGACTCCACCCTGACCACATCAGCCAGGACTAAGTGAGGAATAAGGACAGATGGGATGAGGCAGGACTCGCACAGGACTTGATATTCAGAGAATATCAAGAAGACAGAGAGGATTTGTATCCTTGTGGGTGGTAATGACCACCCTCCTTCCCACTCTGCCACAATGTCAGTGAAGCCCATAGAGGTCCTAGACTTGTAAGAAGACACCTCATCCACTCCCCCTGGGATGGTATCAAAGGAGGTCTAATGGAGAATAAGGACTTTCATCATTCTATAGTAGTAACAAGGCCAACCAGCCCCAACCTGATGTCTGGGGAGAACTTGTGAGAAGCAATAATGGAGCATTTCTACCCATCCAGTCATAGTGCTATCAGTGAAGGTCTAACAGAACTGGAACTGTCACTCACTCTGCAGAAATGAGAAGTCCCTCCCACCTCAGAGGTCAATGTCAGCCAATGAGGGCCTGGAAAATTACTCCTACCTGGTGATAACAAGGTAGCATCCCTTCTTCTTGCTAGAGCAATATCAGAGGAAACCAGCTAGAATGGAAGGTTTAAATAATATTCACACATTTATAACATAATAGACCAAATTTTCATGTTTCAATCAAAAATCACTTATTATACCAAAGAACAGAGAAGATCTCAAATTGGGTTTTAAAAAGGTAATCAATAGATGCCCATGCCAAGGTGACAGAAAATCATCTGACAAATGTTTTTAAGCAAGCATGATTTTTTACATGCTTTGAGTAGTTATAAACATTCTTCAAAGATATTTTAAAAATAGAAATTATAAACAAAAAAGATAGAAAGTCTCAGGGGCGGGGTGAGGACAGGAGATGTAAAAGAAAAACAAATGGAAATTTTAAAATTGAAAAATATGATCATCAAAATGAGAAAGTTAATAGATGGGCTCAGTAGTAAAAAGAAGGGAACAGA
Source organism: Geosciurus inauris (assembly GCA_004024805.1). NCBI lineage: Eukaryota > Metazoa > Chordata > Mammalia > Rodentia > Sciuridae > Geosciurus > Geosciurus inauris. The sequence continues at coordinate 1,243 of PVHX01021925.1, read as the reverse complement.
TGGAAGAATAAGTTGATTTAACCACAGGATAATAGCTGGGCACGGTGGCATATGCCTGTAATCCCAGCGGCTGGGAAGGCTAAGGCAGGAGGATGGCAAGTTCAAAGCCAGCCTCAGCAATTTAGCGAGACCCTGTCTCTAAATAAAATATACACACACACACAAAAAGAGCTGGGGACGTAGTTCAGTGGCTGAGTGCCCTGAGTTCAATCCCCAGTACAAAAATAAACAAACAACAACAACAAAAAACTGACTAAAGATAGAATAATAGAAATTACCCAATCTAAACAGAGAATATAGTCTAAAAAAAATGAACAAAATCTCAGGAAGCAGCAAAACTACTTTTTAAAAAATCTAATATTCATGTCATCTGAGTTCCTGAAGAAGAGGAGAAAGACAGAAGGCCTGAAAGGCATTCTGAGAAATAATAGCTCAAAAATTTCCACATCTGGCAAATGAGATCAACTGTAGATTCAGTTAAATTCAAAGAACTTTGCACCAAAACACAACAGAGTTAAACTTCAGAAAATTAAAGCCAAGAAAAATCTTGAAAGCAGTGAAAGAAATATCTTACCTACAGAGAAAAAACAATTTAAGTGAAGCTTATTTGTCTTCAGAAACCACGGAGGAAGTGGTGAAACATTTTTCAACAGGTAATAGAAAAGAATCATCAACCTAGGATTCTCTATCCGGTGAAAATATTCCTCAGTGATGAAGGAGAAATCAAGACTTTTCAGACAAAGAAAAACTAAGAGAATTTGTCACCAGCAGACCAACCCTAAAGGAATGGCTAAAGAATATTCTTCAGACAGAAAGGAAATTATAGAAGAAGAAATACTGGAACAAAGAGAGAGAAGTAAATGCACATTACAAAAAAAATCTGTGTAAATACAATAGACATCTCCTCCTTTGAGTTGTCTAAATTATATATGATAAATACAAATTATGGCACTGTTTGATGTCATTGTTAATATATGTAAATATATAACATAATTATAAATAAGGAGAGTGAAGGGACATAAAGGGAGGTAAAGATTTTAACTTTTATTGTTCACTCAAACTGGTAAAAGGATATTAGTAGACTCTAAACATGTATATAAAGTATCATATCCAAAGCAACTACTGAAAGTGTTATAAAAAAAAGACTCATAAATCTGGGTGTGGTGGTGCATGCCTGTAATCCCAGCACTTTGGGAGGCTGAGACAGGAGAATCGCAAGTTCAAAGCCAGCCTTAGCAATGGC